>JAVIAB010000139.1:74059998-74176185 GCA_032433765.1 Megaustenia siamemsis | reverse complement strand
TATTTGTCTGGTGTAATTTGCCATCATCCAATTCTCCAGACTTGTATTTGTCTGGTGTAATTTGCCATCATACAATTCTCCAGACTTGTATTTGTCTGGTGTAATTGCCATCATCCAATTCTCCAGACTTGTAATTTGTCTGGTGTAATTTGCCATCATCCAATTCTCCAGACTTGTATTTGTCTGGTGTAATTTGCCATCATCCAATTCTCAGACTTGTATTGTCTGGTGTAATTTGCCATCATCCAATTCTCCAGACTTGTATTGTCTGGTGTTAATTTGCATCATCCAATTCTCCAGACTTGTATTTGTCTGGTGTAATTTGCCATCATCCATTGCCAACTTGACTGCCTGTTCCACTGAGATGGAATCTCCCGAATCACAGTCCCTTACATAATATATCATCACAACATAGCACACGTGTCTCGAAACATATTGGTATCGTAAGTAAAAGTGCCCTCCACACCTTGTTAGGGTTCTTGGAAATTTAATATTAGTGACCTTATATTTCCATGACGAACAGCACATTTTTTGGTGACGTGGTCAGCTTTATACCAGGCCACATTTACTTCGAAGAAAAAATGTATGGTACGCATTTTTAATGATGGGTTGAACCCTGGAGTTTTTCAATCCGAAAAAGTCTGGGAATTGAACACGGACCATTTGTTCAGAAAGGGAATGCACTAACCACTCAGCCGCGTGGTTCACTAATAATATCGTAGAGTAATTAAATTAATTGGACCGCAATAGGCGACCACATTTTAGAGGTGAGAGGGCCAGTGCACTCCCTCGCTGTCATTATTTTCCCCAAAACTCAGTGAGTTAGGTACCTATTCACTTATCAGCTGGGTCGAACGACTGAAGTGATCAAGTTAAGTTTGAACCATTTTCGCGTCATCGCTAAAACAACGCGTTAGCATTACCCTACTGACTCTCTGAGCATAACATAACTTAGTTACAAAATGGTGGAGGCTGACTTTGTTAGTTTATTGTTTTGTTTCTTTTTCTTTTGTTTCCAATGTTGTGCTTTATTTTATTACTTTTATTGGCCGACAATCTTGCTATCCCATCATCCAACGCCACCCACTACTCCTCCCGGAAATGTAATTATGTCACGAGGCAGTGATTTCTGTGGTAACAACAATACAAGTAATAACATTCCGTCGCATGCAGTGATAGCTGCCTTAGTCCTATGTGACTGCATCTTCCTTCCTTGTGCGTGGGGAACACAAATGTTAAATCCAATTTGCATTAAAATTTGCCTTTCTAATTATCCATTAGGGCTAAAACTAAGAATAGAAAAATGTTATATCTTCTCAACATTCCTGAATGGTGCAGAAACATTGACATTAGACAAGAAAACAGAACAGAAAATTGAAGCTTTTGAAATATGGGTTTATAGAAGAATGTGAAGAGTTGGATGGAAAAAAAAGAAAACAAACAATGAAGTCTTAAAACAACTAAAAATTAAAAGAGAGCCACTAAATACAATTCAAACAAGACAAATGCGATTTTCGGGGCATGTTAAAAGACACAGCAGTCCACTAAAAGTAGTCTTGGAAAATACAAGGTAAAGAGGTAGAAGCAAATCAAGACCAACGTGGACGAGTAACATAAAAAAGATGGACAAGTCAGCTTATGACAACATGCACTATGGAAAGCAAGAGGACATCATATCATATGGTAGCCACCCTTCGATGCGGAGACGGCACTCATAATGATGAAAAATTGAAACACATTGGACATGTATGATCAAGATTATCCTATGGGTCTTGGTTATTCAATCGTTTCTGATAAACGCTTATGCCTCTCATTGTTTCAATGTTTCTCTGTGATTGAGGGAACCTTTAGCGAACAACTGTAACTTCTACACGACAAAGTCAAAACACTAAAGCTACCTTAACTTATTGTAATTGGTTGATTTGGTCATCTCTGCTGCCAAGCACTGACGTCACGCCGGGACATGCGTTCAGCGATGACCGGATGACTGTTAAGTTCGTGGCTATGTCAACAATAAACACGATTATCTATATTCCTGGCAACTGTTATCGCAATAAAAGCTTCAATCCAACGACATTGTCATGATCAACCGGTGTGACAGAGAAGGTTATCAAGACAAGTTCAGACGTACCCAAAGTGATAGACTGATTGAAGAAGCATAAAAACGAATAACTAAATAGTAATGAAAAATAATAAAGACTTACAGATTATGCTAACCAACTTATAGACTGCATAAAAGATATAAATCTGGACGACACAGGCATACGACTAATATGTAATTTATACTGGGACCCAACAGCAATAATAAAATATAACAAGGAGAACTCTACACCCATGGACATAAAAAGAGGAGTAAGACAAGGATGCATCCTATCACCAAGCTTGTTCAATTTATACACTGAGCAAATCTTTAAAAACATCAATGAGATGCCAGGCCTTAACATTAATGGGAAGATAATCAATAACCTAAGATATGCTGTTCTACTATCAGAAAATGCTAAAGATCTACAATTACCTAATGTAATAAACATGACAAGCTAAAAATATGGACTAGATATGAATATCAAAAAGACTAAAACTATTATCATAAACAAAGAAAATTTACAAGACCTACAATTAAATATCAAATTTAAGAAATACATCTAGAGACAGTCCAGAATTACAACTGCCTAGGACATACTATAACCAGTGATGGAAAATGTACAACTGAAATAAATAAAAGAATAGGAATGGCGAAAAGTAATTTCAATGCCATGAAAAATATACTAACATCAAAACAATAACACCAGGGCTAAAAATAAGGATAGCAAAATCTTACATCTTCTCAATATTCCTGTATGGTGCAGAAACATGGACATTAGACAAGAAAACAGAACAGAAAATGTAAGTCTTTGAAATGTGGACTTATAGAAGAAAAGGTAGAATTGGATGGAAAGAAAAGAAAACAAACGATGAAGTTTTAAAACAACTAAAAATGAAAAGAGAACAACTAAACACAATTAGAGCAAGAAAAATAAATATTTTGGTCATGTTAAAAGACACAACAGCCTAATAAAAGTAATATTAGAAGGGAAAATACAAGGTAAAATAGGCAGAGGCAGACCAAGACTAACATGGACGAGTAACATCAAAAGATGGACAAGTCAGACTATGGCAATCTGCACCATCAAAGCAAGAGACAGAGTGGAATGGCGCTCCATGGTAGCCAACCTTCGATGCGGAGACGGCACTCAATGATGATGATGATCTGGGAGATATTATGATACTTTTTTTTATCCAGAATATCGGGAAGGGTTTCCTGTAGCATTTTGTTTCAAGTGACAAAACTGTCTTCTTTGATAAATGTGTTAGTTCCAGATTTTAAACCCTAATTTGAAATATGAAAACGACAGACATGGAACCTTCAATTAAATGAAACAGATCGTTTTTTGTCTTAAATGTTTCAATAATATTAGTCTTTGTGAAGCTATTGCCAGTCGCTTCTTATCCTCCAGGAAGCAGTCTCCATTGTTGGTAGACGTCAAACTCTTATTCTTCTACCTTTCAGTTCCCTGTGGAGCATAGGTCTTCAACAAACTCTTTCCAAACCGTTCTGTTTCTTGTCAATCTTTTAAGATCATTCCATGTCTTCCCCATCATCTTTATCTCTGCTTCTATCTGTCTTCTACAAGAATATTCTGGTTTTCCTCTTTGTCTTTTCCTTCGGGATTCCAAAATGGGCATGTTGCGTAATACTCTTAGTTGGCTTCCGCAGTGTGTGTCCTATCCAGCGTCATCGTCTTCGACGCACCTCTTTATCCATTGGTGTTTGACTGGTACATTTCCATAATTATATGTTAGTGATTTTGTCCTGCCATTTCTATCCTTTTATTCTGCATGACTTCAATTCTATTAAGCATCCATTAATGAAAGTCTGTATCCTCATGATTGAGGACTTCGGTCAATAAGGCGGAAAGGCGACATGAACCGTTGAGGCATTGTCTGAAAAGTGTTCCTTGTTGCTGTGTCGTCATATTCCAAGTCCGACTTGCTGCCGAAGTTACTAAGTTGAGTGCTCTGTGCACACCGTGAGCTGTGTGATTCATCCTGATGTTGTTTCTATATTCAGATTGCTTACGATGAATGATGATATCGTATAATGAAGGATAGATCAGCGGCGTTCACTTTCGGTGCCGCCATATGTTTTATGGCGTGTACTGTAGCTGTTATTATGAAAACGAATGTTTTTGAATGAGATTTTGAATGAGTTACTATTTGATGATCACTTTAATGATTTGATTCTATCACAAAAACGCGATTCTCCAATCTTTTGATGAACGAGTCTTTATCTTTTATTGAACAATGTAATGATCAATTTGATGTATATATATATATATATAAATTAGCGAAACACTCGTTTATCAGTTCAATGACGAACAACTGTCTATCAATTAATAAGAAGAACTGTCTATAATTCAATGAACAAACATTTCATCTCAACAATCGTCTATAAGCAGGTTTCACTACGTCATCAACTCATTAATCTCATAGAACATTCCCTGCCACCCATCAGCACTACTGGCAGCAAGAGTCGTCCACGTTAGACTTGTTCAACAATGATCATGGTCAAGATGTCGTTGAAATACAACCAACTCGTCCCAGCAGTGAAGGCTATCTGGCAGCAAGAGTCCTCCACAATAGACTTCATCCAGACGATATCAAACTATTAGCCCCCTGGGTATTGGCTGCATCACTGATCAACTGCTCCTTCCCCTGCCCGTCTCCGGCCCAGCTGTCTCCAACTGTCAACTCACTCCAACTTACTCAAATTCTAACTGCCCAAAAGTAACGTCATCCTCTTTCTACGTCACTTTTCTCTCCCTGCGCACTGAGCCAATGCAGTCTCTTCACATTTTTGGTGCGCAATTTCATGTCTACAATTATGTGGAATTGCCTTTAATGGGATTACTGTGACCACAAACCACTTTCCATGTGTGTGCCACATATTTACACCCCAGAAAGAAATACTGAATATAACAACATCATATGCCGTCTGTGATATTAATGACCACAAACCAGGAGCCTCCTGTATGATTGATACAACTGTTGCACCAAGCACTTCATCAGCAGAGCCAGATCTATGGAATGTTAATCTGACATTGTTCTGAATGATGTCCAAGTTAATGAGACATCAGAATCGTGTGGCAGCAGCTATAAGAATGGAGCAGAGAACATCAAGTTCTGCTGTTATAAAGGAGACTTGCCTTGCTATCACAGAATTGCCTTAAATGGGATCACTGTAGTTGAAAACTTCTCCTCTTGTGTAAACTACACATTCACATCCAAGAGTGAATCAGTGAAGGTCAAAAAATCATATTCTCTCTGTGGTTTTACTAACTACAGGTCAGGTGGCTTCTGTTGGATTGGAAATGATAACTTACCACCACTGTGTGTCTATGTGTTTGGAATTGGAGTCATCAGTGATGGCCTAACATCATCGAGTGCTACGACGATCATCGTTTTCGGGAGGACGCGAACTTCCATGGTATATGGTGGATAGGCGGCGGGAATCATTGAAGGCTATGTCTGAAAAGTGTTCCTTCTTGCAGTTTCCTCATATTCCAAGTCCGGCTTGTTGCAGGAGCTACTGAGTTAAGTGCTCTGTGCACACCGTGAGCTGTGTGTCTCATCCGTTTTGATCCTGTTTTGATATCCCGCTTGTTTACGATGAATGATGATATCGTATGACAGGGAACAGTTGGCTGTGTTCACTTTCTGTGCGGTTTCGCCTTATGTCTTTTGGCGTGTGCTGAGACTGCAACGATGGGGACTACAGTTACCTTTCTTTGTTTGGGAGATGTGTTATTAATTCGGATGATTCCACTGGCACGGGCGGGTGAGCAATAACAGAGTTTCATTCGTTTGCAGTGATACCGGGGTCTTCGAATAGCAATAACTATATTCAGGATCACCATTTTATTTTGTGCTTTCATGTTTCACAGCCATTTGATAGAATTGACTTAACATTGAAGATGAACATTTTTAACTGTGTATTTAAGATAAAGAAATTCAAAGAAATTAGGTTGAATACAGACATCGAGCTATTTATATGAAATATATCAGAGAAAGACGTAACTGTTATTATATTTTCTCAAACTATAAGTCATGTGCCAATTTTTAAAGCGGGAGTCCTTCTGTTAAGAACTCACAATAATTGTGTCTTTAAAATGCTTAACCGGTATACACGTCAACAAGATAGTAAGGATCCGGGAAAGTGGTTAGTGTATTCTCGTGGTAATGAACGGCTCAAAATAACCGATTTTCAGATACAGCAAGTTTGTTGTGTCCGACCCAATTTCTGAGAATATTCCGACGGACTGGCACGTACCAGGCCACGTCTTCCTGAAATAGGCTGACACTTATTAAACAAAAAAAAAAAAACGAGCGCATCATCTTCATATTTCCCTTAAAGCTATATTAGGTCATGATTTGTCAGGAATAAATGGAATACAGAACACCAGGATTACCAGACACATTATACACACAAACAACTTTAGGAAATAGAAAAGGACAAGTAACAATTTTCAGACTCTGAAAAGGTCAAAACACATTCAAGTACAATCTTCTCGACACCCAGAGGATAGGAGCTTCTGATGAATGTTACTGTGGTAAAAAAAAAAACAAAGTAAAGAGCTCCGTCACATCAAGAAAGGTATAGAGAATATGGTGTTAGTGACCATAAATTTTATAGACCTTTGGCACATGATTTTTTGGGTATTGTGGTCGGTATTACGCCCGTGCCGCTTTTCTTTGTCAGAAAAAAAATCCGGCACCAGTTTAAGGATGTGTGAACATGGAATATAAAAAAAAATATTCGAAATCTTGAGTTATCGCGGCTCCCTGAATGTGACTGTGGTAGAGACAAAAAGAAAACTTTCACACCTAATTTTCCTTATATACAAAACTCTCACACGCAACTTTCCCCACACACAAAACTCTAACCCCTACCTCCGCCCAACTTTCCCCACACACACAAATCTAACCCATACTCCCCCCTCCCAAACTTTACCCACGTCAAAAAATATCACCACCAAATTTTCCCATATTCAAAACTCCCATCATAACTTTGCCCTCACACAAAACTATCACCCTCCAACTTTCTCCACACACAAAACTCTTCATTCCCAACTCTCTCCACGCACAAAACTCTCCCGTCCCAACTTTCTCCACACACAAAACTCTCCCGTCCCAACTTTCTCCACATACAAAACTCTCCCGCCCCAACTTTTCCCATTGACAAAACTCTCCCGTCCCAATTTTATGCACACACAAAACTCAACCATCCCAACTTTCTCCACACACAAAACTCTCCCGTCCCAACTTTCTCCACACACAAAACTCTCCCGTCCCAACTTTCTCCACACACAAAACTCTCCCGTAACCAACTTTCTCCACACACAAAACTATCCCGTCTCAACTTTCTCCACATACAAATCTCTCCCGTACCAACTTTCTCCACATACAAAAATCTCCTGTTACAACTTTCTCCACATACAAAACTCTCCCGTCCCAACTTTCTCCACATACAAAACTCTCCCGTCCCAACTTTCTCCACACACAAAAACGTGCCCGTCCCAACTTTCTCCACATACAAAACTTGCCCGTCCCAACTTTCTCCACACACAAAACTCTCCCGTCCCAACTTTCTCCACACATAAAACTCTCCGGTCCCACCTTTCTACACACACAAAACTCTCCCGACCCACCTTTCTACACACACAAAACTCTCCCGTCACAACTTTCCCCACACACAAAACTCACCCGTCCCAACTTTCTCCACACACAAAATTCTCCCGTCCCAACTTTCTCCACACACAAAACTCTCCCATCCCAACTTTCTCCACACACAAAACTCTCCCGTCTCAAATTTCCCCACACACAAAACTCTCCCGTCCCAACTTTCTCCACATACAAAACTCTCCCGTCCCACCTTTCTACACACAAAACTCTCCCCTCCCAAATTTCTCCACACACAAAACTCTCACGTCCCAACTTTCTCCACATGCAAAACTCTTCCGCCCCAACTTTCCCCACATACAAAACTCTCTCGTCCCAACTTTCTCTACACACAAAACTCTCCCGTCCCAACCTTCTCCACATACAAAACTCTCCCGTCCCAACTTTCTCCACATACAAAACTCTCCTGTCACCACTTTCTCCACACACAAAACATTCCGTCCCAACGTTCTCCACATACAAAACTTGCCCACCCAACTTTCTCCACACACAAAACTCTCCCGTCCCAACTTTCTCCACACACAAAACTCTCCCGTCCCAAATTTCCCCACACACAAAACTTTCCTGTCCCAACTTTCTCCACATACAAAACTCTCCCGTCCCACCTTTCTACACACACAAAACTCTCCCGTCCCAAATTTCTCCACACACAAAACTCTCACGTCCCAACTTTCTCCACATACAAAACTCTTCCGCCCCAACTTTCCCCACATACAAAACTCTCTCGTCCCAACTTTCTCTACACACAAAACTCTCCCGTCCCAACCTTCTCCACATACAAAACTCTCCCGTCCCAACTTTCTCCACATACAAAACTCTCCCGTCCCCACTTTCTCCACACACAAAACTTGCCCGTCCCAACTTTCTCCACATACAAAACTCTCCCGTCCCAACTTTCTCCACATACAAAACACTACCGTTTCAACTTTCTCCACATACAAAACTCTCCCGTAACCAACTTTCTCCACACACAAAACTATACCGTCTCAACTTTCTCCACATACAAAAATCTCCCGTTACAACTTTCTCCACATACAAAACTCTCCCGTCCCAACTTTCTCCACATACAAAACTCTCCCGTCCCAACTTTCTCCACACACAAAACGTGCCCGTCCCAACTTTCTCCACATACAAAACTTGCCCGTCCCAACTTTCTCCACACACAAATCTCTCCCGTCCCAACTTTCTCCACACACAAAACTCTCCCGTCCCAACTTTCACCACACACAAAACTCTCCGGTCCCACCTTTCTACACACACAAAACTCTCCCGTCCCACCTTTCTACACACACAAAACTCTCCCGTCACAACTTTCCCCACACACAAAACACTCCCGTCCCAACTTTCTCCACACACAAAATTCTCCCGTCCCAACTTTCTCCACACACAAAACTCTCCCGTCCCAACTTTCTCCACACACAAAACTCTCCCGTCCCAAATTTCCCCACACACAAAACTCTCCCGTCCCAACTTTCTCCACATACAAAACTCTCCCGTCCCACCTTTCTACACACACAAAACTCTCCCGTCACAAATTTCTCCACACACAAAACTCACACGTCCCAACTTTCTCCACATACAAAACTCTTCCGCCCCAACTTTCCCCACACACAAAACTCTCATGTCCCAATTTTCTCCACACACAAAACTCTCACGTCCCACCTTTCTACACACTCAAAACTCTCCCGTCCCAAATTTCTCCACTCACAAAACTCTCCCGTCCCACCTTTCTACACACACAAATCTCTTCCGTCCCAACTTTCCCCACACACAAAACTCTCCCGTCCCAACTTTCTCCACACACAAAACTCTCCCGTCCCAACTTTCTCCACACACAAAACTCTCCCTTCCCAACTTTCTCCACACACAAAACTCTCCAGTACAACCTTTCTACACACAAATCTCTCCCGTCCCAACTTTCCCCACACACATAACTCTCCCGTACCAACTTTCTCCACACACAAAACTCTCCCGTCCCAACTTTCTCTACACACAAGACTCTGCCGTCCCAACTTTCTCCACATACAAAACTTTCCCCTCCCAACTTTCTCCACACACAACTCTCTCGTCCCAACATTCTCCACACACAAAACCCTCCCATCACAAATTTCTCCACACACAAAACTCTCCCGTCCCAACTTTCTCCACATACAAAACTCTCCCGTCCCAACTTTCGCCACATACAAAACTCTCTCGTCCCAACTTTCTCCACATACAAAACTCTCCCGTCCCAACTTTCTCCACATACAAAACTCTCCCGTCCCAACTTTCTCCACATACAAAACTCTCCCGTATCAACTTTCTCCACATACAAAACTCACCCGTTCCAACTTTCTCCACATACAAAACTCTCCCGTCCCAACTTTCTCCACATACAAAACTCTCCCGTCCCAACTTTCTCCACATACAAAACTTGCCCGTCCCAAATTTCTCCGCACACAAATCTCATCCCGTCCCAACTTTCTCCACACACAAAACTCTCCCGTCCCCACTTTCTCCACACACAAAACTTGCCCGTCCCAACGTTCTCCACATACAAAACTTGCCCATCCAACTGTCTCCACACACAAATCACTCCCACCCAACTTTCTCCACACACAAAACTCTCCTGTCCCAATTTTCTCCACACACAAAACTCTCCCGTCCCAACTTTCTCCACACACAAAACTATCCCTTCTCAACTTTCTCCACATACAAAACTCTCCCGTCGCGACTTTCTCTACACACAAAACTCTCCCGTCCCAACTTTCTCCACATACAAAACTTCCCGTCCCAACTTTCTCCACACACAAAACTCTCCCGTCCCAACTTTCTCCACACACAAAACTCTACCGTCGCACCTTTCTACACACACAAAACTCTCCCGTCCCAACTTTCTCCACACACAAAACTCTCCCGTCCCACCTTTCTACACACACAAAACTCTCCCGTCACAACTTTCTCCACACACAAAACTCTCCCGTCCCAACTTTCTCCACACACAAAACTCTCCATTCCCAACTTTCCCCACACACACAACTCTTTCGTCCCAACTTTCTCCACATACAAAACTCTACCGTCCCACCTTTCTACACACACAAAACTCTCCCGTCCCAAATTTCCCCACACACAAAACTCTCCCGTCCCAACTTTCGCCACATACATAACTCTCTCGTCCCAACTTTCTCTACACACAAAACTCTCACGTCCCAACGTTCTCCACACACAAAACTTGCCCGTCCCAACGTTCTCCACATACAAAACTTGCCCATTCAACTGTCTCCACACACAAATTACTCCCGTCCCAACTTTCTCCACACACAAAACTCTGCTGTCCCAATTTTCTCCACACACAAAACTCTCACGTCCCACCTTTCTACACACACACAACTCTCCCGTCGCAACTTTCTCCACACACAAAACTCTCCCGTCCCACCTTTCTACACACACAAATCTCTTCCGTCCCAACTTTCCCCACACACAAAACTCTCCCGCCCCAACTTTCCCCATTGACAAAACTCTCCCGTCCCAACTTTCCCCACACACAAAACTCTCCCGTCCCAACTTTCTCCACATACAAAACTCTCCCGTCCCAACTTTCTACACACACAAACCTCTCCCGTTCCAACTTTCTCCACACACAAAACTCTCCCGTCCCAAATTTCCCCACACACAAAACTCTCCTGTCCCAACCTTCTCCACATACAAAACTCTCCCGTCCCAACTTTCTCCACATACAAAACTCTCCTGTCCCCACTTTCTCCACACACAAAGCATTCCCGTCCCAACGTTCTCCACATACAAAACTTGCCCACCCAACTTTCTCCACACACAAAACTCTCCCGTCCCAACTTTCTCCACACACAAAACTCTCCCCTCCCAAATTTCCCCACACACAAAACTCTCCTGTCCCAACTTTCTCCACATACAAAACTCTCCCGTCCCACCTTTCTACACACACAAAACTCTCCCGTCCCAAATTTCTACACACACAAAACTCTCACGTCCCAACTTTCCCCACATATAAAACTCTCTCGTCCCAACTTTCTCTACACACAAAACTCTCCCGTCCCTACCTTCTCCACATACAAAACTCTCCCGTCCCAACTTTCTCCACATACAAAACTCTCCCGTCCCCACTTTCTCCACACACAAAATTTGCCCGTCCCAACTTTCTCCACATACAAAACTCTCCCGTCCCAACTTTCTCCACATACAAAACTCTACCGTTTCAACTTTCTCCACATACAAAACTCTCCCGTAACCAACTTTCTCCACACACAAAACTATCCCGTCTCAACTTTCTCCACATACAAAAATCTCCCGTTACAACTTTCTCCACATACAAAACTCTCCCGTCCCAACTTTCTCCCCATACAAAACTCTCCTGTCCCAACTTTCTCCACACACAAAACGTGCCCGTCCCAACTTTCTCCACATACAAAACTTGCCCGTCCCAACTTTCTCCACACACAAATCTCTCCCGTCCCAACTTTCCCCACACACAAAACTCTCCCGTCCCAACTTTCTCCACACACAAAACTCTCCGGTCCCACCTTTCTACACACACAAAACTCTCCCGTCCCACCTTTCGACACACACAAAACTCTCCCGTCACAACTTTCCCCACACACAAAACACTCCCGTCCCAACTTTCTCCACACACAAAATTCTCCCGTCCCAACTTTCTCCACACACAAAACTCTCCCGTCCCAACTTTCTCCACACACAAAACTCTCCCGTCCCAAATTTCCCCACACACAAAACTTTCCCGTCCCAACTTTGTCCACATACAAAACTCTCCCGTCCCACCTTTCTACACACACAAAACTCTCCCGTCACAAATTTCTCCACACACAAAATTCTCACGTCCCAACTTTCTCCACATACAAAACTCTTCCGCCCCAACTTTCCCCACACACAAAACTCTCCTGTCCCAATTTTCTCCACACACAAAACTCTCACGTCCCACCTTTCTACACACTCAAAACTCTCCCGTCCCAAATTTCTCCACACACAAAACTCTCCCGTCCCACCTTTCTACACACACAAATCTCTTCCGTCCCAACTTTCCCCACACACAAAACTCTCCCGTCCCAACTTTCTCCACACACAAAACTCTCCCGTCCCAACTTTCTCCACACAAAAAACTCTCCCTTCCCAACTTTCTCCACACACAAATCTCTCCAGTCCCACCTTTCTACACACAAATCTATCCCATCTCAACTTTCCCCACACACATAACTCTCCCGTACCAACTTTCTCCACACACAAAACTCTCCCGTCCCAACTTTCTCTACACACAAGACTCTGCCGTCCCAACTTTCTCCACATACAAAACTTTCCCCTCCCAACTTTCTCCACACACAAAACTCTCCCGTCCCAACTTTCTCCACATACAAAACTCTCCCGTCCCAACTTTCGCCACATACAAAACTCTCTCGTCCCAACTTTCTCCACACACAAAACTCTCCCGTCCCAACTTTCTCCACATACAAAACTCTCCCGTCCCAACTTTCTCCACATACAAAACTCTCCCGTATCAACTTTCTCCACATACAAAACTCACCCGTTCCAACTTTCTCCACATACAAAACTCTCCCGTCCCAACTTTCTCCACATACAAAACTCTCCCGTCCCAACTTTCTGCACATACAAAACTTGCCCGTCCCAAATTTCTCCGCACACAAATCTCATCCCGTCCCAACTTTCTCCACACACAAAACTCTCCCGTCCCCACTTTCTCCACACACAAAATTTGCAGGTCCCAACGTTCTCCACATACAAAACTTGCCCATCCAACTGTCTCCACACACAAATCACTCCCACCCAACTTTCTCCACACACAAAACTCTCCTGTCCCAATTTTCTCCACACACAAAACTCTCCCGTCCCAACTTTCTCCACACACAAAACTATCCCGTCTCAACTTTCTCCACACACAAAATTTGCCCGTCCCAACTTTCTCCACATACAAAACTCTACCGTTTCAACTTTCTCCACATACAAAACTCTCCCGTAACCAATTTTCTCCACACACAAAACTATCCCGTCTCAACTTTCTCCACATACAAAAATCTCCCGTTACAACTTTCTCCACATACAAAACTCTCCCGTCCCAACTTTCTCCCCATACAAAACTCTCCCGTCCCAACTTTCTCCACACACAAAACGTGCCCGTCCCAACTTTCTCCACATACAAAACTTGCCCGTCCCAACTTTCTCCACACACAAATCTCTCCCGTCCCAACTTTCCCCACACACAAAACTCTCCCGTCCCAACTTTCTCCACACACAAAACTCTCCGGTCCCACCTTTCTACACACACAAAACTCTCCCGTCCCACCTTTCTACACACACAAAACTCTCCCGTCACAACTTTCCCCACACACAAACACTCCCGTCCCAACTTTCTCCACACACAAAATTCTCCCGTCCCAAATTTCTCCACACACAAAACTCTCCCGTCCCAACTTTCTACACACACAAAACTCTCCCGTCCCAAATTTCCCCACACACAAAACTTTCCCGTCCCAACTTTGTCCACATACAAAACTCTCCCGTCCCACCTTTCTACACACACAAAACTCTCCCGTCACAAATTTCTCCACACACAAAATTCTCACGTCCCAACTTTCTCCACATACAAAACTCTTCCGCCCAACTTTCCCCACACACAAAACTCTCCTGTCCCAATTTTCTCCACACACAAAACTCTCACGTCCCACCTTTCTACACACTCAAAACTCTCCCGTCCCAAATTTCTCCACACACAAAACTCTCCCGTCCCACCTTTCTACACACACAAATCTCTTCCGTCCCAACTTTCCCCACACACAAAACTCTCCCGTCCCAACTTTCTCCACATACAAAACTCTCCCGTCCCAACTTTCTCCACACAAAAAACTCTCCCTTCCCAACTTTCTCCACACACAAAACTCTCCAGTCCCACCTTTCTACACACAAATCTCTCCCGTCCCAACTTTCCCCACACACAAAACTCTCCCGTCCCAACTTTCTCCACACACAAAACTCTCCGGTCCCACCTTTCTACACACACAAAACTCTCCCGTCCCACCTTTCTACACACACAAAACTCTCCCGTCACAACTTTCCCCACACACAAAACACTCCCGTCCCAACTTTCTCCACACACAAAATTCTCCCGTCCCAACTTTCTCCACACACAAAACTCTCCCGTCCCAACTTTCTCCACACACAAAACTCTCCCGTCCCAAATTTCCCCACACACAAAACTTTCCCGTCCCAACTTTGTCCACATACAAAACTCTCCCGTCCCACCTTTCTACACACACAAAACTCTCCCGTCACAAATTTCTCCACACACAAAATTCTCACGTCCCAACTTTCTCCACATACAAAACTCTTCCGCCCCAACTTTCCCCACACACAAAACTCTCCTGTCCCAATTTTCTCCACACACAAAACTCTCACGTCCCACCTTTCTACACACTCAAAACTCTCCCGTCCCAAATTTCTCCACACACAAAACTCTCCCGTCCCACCTTTCTACACACACAAATCTCTTCCGTCCCAACTTTCCCCACACACAAAACTCTCCCGTCCCAACTTTCTCCACACACAAAACTCTCCCGTCCCAACTTTCTCCACACAAAAAACTCTCCCTTCCCAACTTTCTCCACACACAAAACTCTCCAGTCCCACCTTTCTACACACAAATCTATCCCATCCCAACTTTCCCCACACACATAACTCTCCCGTACCAAATTTCTCCACACACAAAATTCTCACGTCCCAACTTTCTCCACATACAAAACTCTTCCGCCCCAACTTTCCCCACACACAAAACTCTCCTGTCCCAATTTTCTCCACACACAAAACTCTCACGTCCCACCTTTCTACACACTCAAAACTCTCCCGTCCCAAATTTCTCCACACACAAAACTCTCCCGTCCCACCTTTCTACACACACAAATCTCTTCCGTCCCAACTTTCCCCACACACAAAACTCTCCCGTTCCAACTTTCTCCACATACAAAACTCTCCCGTCCCAACTTTCTCCACACAAAAAACTCTCCCTTCCCAACTTTCTCCACACACAAAACTCTCCAGTCCCACCTTTCTACACACAAATCTATCCCATCCCAACTTTCCCCACACACATAACTCTCCCGTACCAACTTTCTCCACACACAAAATTCTCCCGTCCCAACTTTCTCTACACACAAGACTCTGCCGTCCCAACTTTCTCCACATACAAAACTTTCCCCTCCCAACTTTCTCCACACACAAAACTCTCCCGTCCCAACTTTCTCCACATACAAAACTCTCCCGTCCCAACTTTCGCCACATACAAAACTCTCTCGTCCCAACTTTCTCCACACACAAAACTCTCCCGTCCCAACTTTCTCCACATACAAAACTCTCCCGTCCCAACTTTCTCCACACACAAAACTCTCCCGTATCAACTTTCTCCACATACAAAACTCACCCGTTCCAACTTTCTCCACATACAAAACTCTCCCGTCCCAACTTTCTCCACATACAAAACTCTCCCGTCCCAACTTTCTGCACATACAAAACTTGCCCGTCCCAAATTTCTCCGCACACAAATCTCATCCCGTCCCAACTTTCTCCACACACAAAACTCTCCCGTCCCCACTTTCTCCACACACAAAACTTGCAGGTCCCAACGTTCTCCACACACAAATCTCTCCCGTCCCAACTTTCCCCACACACAAAACTCTCCCGTCCCAACTTTCTCCACACACAAAACTCTCCGGTCCCACCTTTCTACACACACAAAATTCTCCCGTCCCACCTTTCTACACACACAAAACTCTCCCGTCACAACTTTCCCCACACACAAACACTCCCGTCCCAACTTTCTCCACACACAAAATTCTCCCGTCCCAAATTTCTCCACACACAAAACTCTCCCGTCCCAACTTTCTACACACACAAAACTCTCCCGTCCCAAATTTCCCCACACACAAAACTTTCCCGTCCCAACTTTGTCCACATACAAAACTCTCCCGTCCCACCTTTCTACACACACAAAACTCTCCCGTCACAAATTTCTCCACACACAAAATTCTCACGTCCCAACTTTCTCCACATACAAAACTCTTCCGCCCCAACTTTCCCACACACAAAACTCTCCTGTCCCAATTTTCTCCACACACAAAACTCTCACGTCCCACCTTTCTACACACTCAAAACTCTCCCGTCCCAAATTTCTCCACACACAAAACTCTCCCGTCCCACCTTTCTACACACACAAATCTCTTCCGTCCCAACTTTCCCCACACACAAAACTCTCCCGTCCCAACTTTCTCCACATACAAAACTCTCCCGTCCCAACTTTCTCCACACAAAAAACTCTCCCTTCCCAACTTTCTCCACACACAAAACTCTCCAGTCCCACCTTTCTACACACAAATCTATCCCGTCCCAACTTTCCACACACATAACTCTCCCGTACCAACTTTCTCCACACACAAAACTCTCCCGTCCCAACTTTCTCTACACACAAGACTCTGCCGTCCCAACTTTCTCCACATACAAAACTTTCCCTCCCAACTTTCTCCACACACAAAACTCTCCCGTCCCAACTTTCTCCACATACAAAACTCTCCCGTCCCAACTTTCGCCACATACAAAACTCTCTCGTCCCAACTTTCTCCACACACACAAACTCTCCCGTCCCAACTTTCTCCACATACAAAACTCTCCCGTCCCAACTTTCTCCACATACAAAACTCTCCCGTATCAACTTTCTCCACATACAAAACTCACCCGTTCCAACTTTCTCCACATACAAAACTCTCCCGTCCCAACTTTCTCCACATACAAAACTCTCCCGTCCCAACTTTCTGCACATACAAAACTTGCCCGTCCCAAATTTCTCCGCACACAAATCTCATCCCGTCCCAACTTTCTCCACACACAAAACTCTCCCGTCCCCACTTTCTCCACACACAAAACTTGCAGGTCCCAACGTTCTCCACATACAAAACTTGCCCATCCAACTGTCTCCACACACAAATCACTCCCACCCAACTTTCTCCACACACAAAACTCTCCTGTCCCAACTTTCTCCACACACAAAACTCTCCCGTCCCAACTTTCTCCACATACAAAACTCTCCCGTCCCAACTTTCTCCACACACAAAATTTGCCCGTCCCAACTTTCTCCACATACAAAACTCTACCGTTTCAACTTTCTCCACATACAAAACTCTCCCGTCCCAACTTTCTCCACACACAAAACTCTCCCGTCCCAACTTTCTCCACATACAAAATCTCCCGTACAACTTTTCCCGCACACAAACTCATCCCGTCCCAACTTTCTCCACACACAAAACTCTCCCGTCCCCACTTTCTCCACACACAAAACTTGCCGTCCCAACTTTCTCCACACACAAATCTCTCCCGTCCCAACTTTCCCCACACACAAAACTCTCCCGTCCCAACTTTCTCCACACACAAAACTCTCCGGTCCCACCTTTCTACACACACAAAACTCTCCCGTCCCACCTTTCTACACACACAAAACTCTCCCGTCACAACTTTCCCCACACACAAACACTCCCGTCCCAACTTTCTCCACACACAAAATTCTCCCGTCCCAAATTTCTCCACACACAAAACTCTCCCGTCCCAACTTTCTACACACACAAAACTCTCCCGTCCCAAATTTCCCCACACACAAAACTTTCCCGTCCCAACTTTGTCCACATACAAAACTCTCCCGTCCCACCTTTCTACACACACAAAACTCTCCCGTCACAAATTTCTCCACACACAAAATTCTCACGTCCCAACTTTCTCCACATACAAAACTCTTCCGCCCCAACTTTCCCCACACACAAAACTCTCCTGTCCCAATTTTCTCCACACACAAAACTCTCACGTCCCACCTTTCTACACACTCAAAACTCTCCCGTCCCAAATTTCTCCACACACAAAACTCTCCCGTCCCACCTTTCTACACACACAAATCTCTTCCGTCCCAACTTTCCCCACACACAAAACTCTCCCGTCCCAACTTTCTCCACATACAAAACTCTCCCGTCCCAACTTTCTCCACACAAAAAACTCTCCCTTCCCAACTTTCTCCACACACAAAACTCTCCAGTCCCACCTTTCTACACACAAATCTATCCCATCCCAACTTTCCCCACACACATAACTCTCCCGTACCAACTTTCTCCACACACAAAACTCTCCCGTCCCAACTTTCTCTACACACAAGACTCTGCCGTCCCAACTTTCTCCACATACAAAACTTTCCCCTCCCAACTTTCTCCACACACAAAACTCTCCCGTCCCAACTTTCTCCACATACAAAACTCTCCCGTCCCAACTTTCGCCACATACAAAACTCTCTCGTCCCAACTTTCTCCACACACAAAACTCTCCCGTCCCAACTTTCTCCACATACAAAACTCTCCCGTCCCAACTTTCTCCACATACAAAACTCTCCCGTATCAACTTTCTCCACATACAAAACTCACCCGTTCCAACTTTCTCCACATACAAAACTCTCCCGTCCCAACTTTCTCCACATACAAAACTCTCCCGTCCCAACTTTCTGCACATACAAAACTTGCCCGTCCCAAATTTCTCCGCACACAAATCTCATCCCGTCCCAACTTTCTCCACACACAAAACTCTCCCGTCCCACTTTCTCCACACACAAAACTTGCAGGTCCCAACGTTCTCCACATACAAAACTTGCCCATCCAACTGTCTCCACACACAAATCACTCCCACCCAACTTTCTCCACACACAAAACTCTCCTGTCCCAATTTTCTCCACACACAAAACTCTCCCGTCCCAACTTTCTCCACACTCAAAACTATCCCGTCTCAACTTTCTCCACACACAAAATTTGCCCGTCCCAACTTTCTCCACATACAAAACTCTACCGTTTCAACTTTCTCCACATACAAAACTCTCCCGTAACCAACTTTCTCCACACACAAAATTATCCCGTCCCAACTTTCTCCACATACAAAAATCTCCCGTTACAACTTTCTCCCATACAAAACTCTTCCGTCCCAACTTTCTCCACACACAAGACGTGCCCGTCCCAACTTTCTCCACATACAAAACTTGCCCGTCCCAACTTTTTCCACACACAAATCTCTCCCGTCCCAACTTTCCCCACACACAAAACTCTCCCGTCCCAACTTTCTCCACACACAAAACTCTCCGGTCCCACCTTTCTACACACACAAAACTCTCCCGTCCCACCTTTCTACACACACAAAACTCTCCCGTCACAACTTTCCCCACACACAAAACACTCCCGTCCCAACTTTCTCCACACACAAAATTCTCCCGTCCCAACTTTCTCCACACACAAAACTCTCCCGTCCCAACTTTCTCCACACACAAAACTCTCCCGTCCCAAATTTCCCCACACACAAAACTTTCCCGTCCCAACTTTGTCCACATACAAAACTCTCCCGTCCCACCTTTCTACACACACAAAACTCTCCCGTCACAAATTTCTCCACACACAAAATTCTCACGTCCCAACTTTCTCCACATACAAAACTCTTCCGCCCAACTTTCCCCACACACAAAACTCTCCTGTCCCAATTTTCTCCACACACAAAACTCTCACGTCCCACCTTTCTACACACTCAAAACTCTCCCGTCCCAATTTCTCCACACACAAAACTCTCCCGTCCCACCTTTCTACACACACAAATCTCTTCCGTCCCAACTTTCCCCACACACAAAACTCTCCCGTCCCAACTTTCTCCACACACAAAACTCTCCCGTCCCAACTTTCTCCACACAAAAAACTCTCCCTTCCCAACTTTCTCCACACACAAAACTCTCCAGTCCCACCTTTCTACACACAAATCTATCCCATCCCAACTTTCCCCACACACATAACTCTCCCGTACCAAATTTCTCCACACACAAAATTCTCACGTCCCAACTTTCTCCACATACAAAACTCTTCCGCCCCAACTTTCCCCACACACAAAACTCTCCTGTCCCAATTTTCTCACACACAAAACTCTCACGTCCCACCTTTCTACACACTCAAAACTCTCCCGTCCCAAATTTCTCCACACACAAAACTCTCCCGTCCCACCTTTCTACACACACAAATCTCTTCCGTCCCAACTTTCCCCACACACAAAACTCTCCCGTTCCAACTTTCTCCACATACAAAACTCTCCCGTCCCAACTTTCTCCACACAAAAAACTCTCCCTTCCCAACTTTCTCCACACACAAAACTCTCCAGTCCCACCTTTCTACACACAAATCTATCCCATCCCAACTTTCCCCACACACATAACTCTCCCGTACCAACTTTCTCCACACACAAAATTCTCCCGTCCCAACTTTCTCTACACACAAGACTCTGCCGTCCCAACTTTCTCCACATACAAAACTTTCCCTCCCAACTTTCTCCACACACAAAACTCTCCCGTCCCAACTTTCTCCACATACAAAACTCTCCCGTCCCAACTTTCGCCACATACAAAACTCTCTCGTCCCAACTTTCTCCACACACAAAACTCTCCCGTCCCAACTTTCTCCACATACAAAACTCTCCCGTCCCAACTTTCTCCACACACAAAACTCTCCCGTATCAACTTTCTCCACATACAAAACTCACCCGTTCCAACTTTCTCCACATACAAAACTCTCCCGTCCCAACTTTCTCCACATACAAAACTCTCCCGTCCCAACTTTCTGCACATACAAAACTTGCCCGTCCCAAATTTCTCCGCACACAAATCTCATCCCGTCCCAACTTTCTCCACACACAAAACTCTCCCGTCCCCACTTTCTCCACACACAAAACTTGCAGGTCCCAACGTTCTCCACATACAAAACTTGCCCATCCAACTGTCTCCACACACAAATCACTCCCACCCAACTTTCTCCACATACAAAAATCTCCCGTTACAACTTTCTCCCCATACAAAACTCTCCCGTCCCAACTTTCTCCACACACAAAACGTGCCCGTCCCAACTTTCTCCACATACAAAACTTGCCCGTCCCAACTTTCTCCACACACAAATCTCTCCCGTCCCAACTTTCCCCACACACAAAACTCTCCCGTCCCAACTTTCTCCACACACAAAACTCTCCGGTCCCACCTTTCTACACACACAAAACTCTCCCGTCCCACCTTTCTACACACACAAAACTCTCCCGTCACAACTTTCCCCACACACAAAACACTCCCGTCCCAACTTTCTCCACACACAAAATTCTCCCGTCCCAACTTTCTCCACACACAAAACTCTCCCGTCCCAACTTTCTCCACACACAAAACTCTCCCGTCCCAAATTTCCCCACACACAAAACTTTCCCGTCCCAACTTTGTCCACATACAAAACTCTCCCGTCCCACCTTTCTACACACACAAAACTCTCCCGTCACAAATTTCTCCACACACAAAATTCTCACGTCCCAACTTTCTCCACATACAAAACTCTTCCGCCCCAACTTTCCCCACACACAAAACTCTCCTGTCCCAATTTTCTCCACACACAAAACTCTCACGTCCCACCTTTCTACACACTCAAAACTCTCCCGTCCCAAATTTCTCCACACACAAAACTCTCCCGTCCCACCTTTCTACACACACAAATCTCTTCCGTCCCAACTTTCCCCACACACAAAACTCTCCCGTCCCAACTTTCTCCACACACAAAACTCTCCCGTCCCAACTTTCTCCACACAAAAAACTCTCCCTTCCCAACTTTCTCCACACACAAAACTCTCCAGTCCCACCTTTCTACACACAAATCTATCCCATCCCAACTTTCCCCACACACATAACTCTCCCGTACCAAATTTCTCCACACACAAAATTCTCACGTCCCAACTTTCTCCACATACAAAACTCTTCCGCCCCAACTTTCCCCACACACAAAACTCTCCTGTCCCAATTTCTCCACACACAAAACTCTCACGTCCCACCTTTCTACACACTCAAAACTCTCCCGTCCCAAATTTCTCCACACACAAAACTCTCCCGTCCCACCTTTCTACACACACAAATCTCTTCCGTCCCAACTTTCCCCACACACAAAACTCTCCCGTCCCAACTTTCTCCACATACAAAACTCTCCCGTCCCAACTTTCTCCACACAAAAAACTCTCCCTTCCCAACTTTCTCCACACACAAAACTCTCCAGTCCCACCTTTCTACACACAAATCTATCCCATCCCAACTTTCCCCACACACATAACTCTCCCGTACCAACTTTCTCCACACACAAAACTCTCCCGTCCCAACTTTCTCTACACACAAGACTCTGCCGTCCCAACTTTCTCCACATACAAAACTTTCCCTCCCAACTTTCTCCACACACAAAACTCTCCCGTCCCAACTTTCTCCACATACAAAACTCTCCCGTCCCAACTTTCGCCACATACAAAACTCTCTCGTCCCAACTTTCTCCACACACAAAACTCTCCCGTCCCAACTTTCTCCACATACAAAACTCTCCCGTCCCAACTTTCTCCACATACAAAACTCTCCCGTATCAACTTTCTCCACATACAAAACGCACCCGTTCCAACTTTCTCCACATACAAAACTCTACCGTCCCAACTTTCTCCACATACAAAACTCTCCCGTCCCAACTTTCTGCACATACAAAACTTGCCCGTACCAAATTTCTCCACACACAAAATTCTCACGTCCCAACTTTCCCCACACACAAAAACTCTCCTGTCCCAATTTTCTCCACACACAAAACTCTCACGTCCCACCTTTCTACACACTCAAAACTCTCCCGTCCCAAATTTCTCCACACACAAAACTCTCCCGTCCCACCTTTCTACACACACAAATCTCTTCCGTCCCAACTTTCCCCACACACAAAACTCTCCCGTTCCAACTTTCTCCACATACAAATCTCTCCCGTCCCAACTTTCTCCACACAAAAAACTCTCCCTTCCCAACTTTCTCCACACACAAAACTCTCCAGTCCCACCTTTCTACACACAAATCTATCCCATCCCAACTTTCCCCACACACATAACTCTCCCGTACCAACTTTCTCCACACACAAAACTCTCCCGTCCCAACTTTCTCTACACACAAGACTCTGCCGTCCCAACTTTCTCCACATACAAAACTTTCCCCTCCCAACTTTCTCCACACACAAAACTCTCCCGTCCCAACTTTCTCCACATACAAAACTCTCCCGTCCCAACTTTCGCCACATACAAAACTCTCTCGTCCCAACTTTCTCCACACACAAAACTCTCCCGTCCCAACTTTCTCCACATACAAAACTCTCCCGTCCCAACTTTCTCCACACACAAAACTCTCCCGTATCAACTTTCTCCACATACAAAACTCACCCGTTCCAACTTTCTCCACATACAAAACTCTCCCGTCCCAACTTTCTCCACATACAAAACTCTCCCGTCCCAACTTTCTGCACATACAAAACTTGCCCGTCCCAAATTTCTCCGCACACAAATCTCATCCCGTCCCAACTTTCTCCACACACAAAACTCTCCCGTCCCCACTTTCTCCACACACAAAACTTGCAGGTCCCAACGTTCTCCACATACAAAACTTGCCCATCCAACTGTCTCCACACACAAATCACTCCCACCCAACTTTCTCCACATACAAAAATCTCCCGTTACAACTTTCTCCCCATACAAAACTCTCCCGTCCCAACTTTCTCCACACACAAAACGTGCCCGTCCCAACTTTCTCCACATACAAAACTTGCCCGTCCCAACTTTCTCCACACACAAATCTCTCCCGTCCCAACTTTCCCCACACACAAAACTCTCCCGTCCCAACTTTCTCCACACACAAAACTCTCCGGTCCCACCTTTCTACACACACAAAACTCTCCCGTCCCACCTTTCTACACACACAAAACTCTCCCGTCACAACTTTCCCCACACACAAAACACTCCCGTCCCAACTTTCTCCACACACAAAATTCTCCCGTCCCAACTTTCTCCACACACAAAACTCTCCCGTCCCAACTTTCTCCACACACAAAACTCTCCCGTCCCAAATTTCCCCACACACAAAACTTTCCCGTCCCAACTTTGTCCACATACAAAACTCTCCCGTCCCACCTTTCTACACACACAAAACTCTCCCGTCACAAATTTCTCCACACACAAAATTCTCACGTCCCAACTTTCTCCACATACAAAACTCTTCCGCCCCAACTTTCCCCACACACAAAACTCTCCTGTCCCAATTTTCTCCACACACAAAACTCTCACGTCCCACCTTTCTACACACTCAAAACTCTCCCGTCCCAAATTTCTCCACACACAAAACTCTCCCGTCCCACCTTTCTACACACACAAATCTCTTCCGTCCCAACTTTCCCCACACACAAAACTCTCCCGTCCCAACTTTCTCCACACACAAAACTCTCCCGTCCCAACTTTCTCCACACAAAAAACTCTCCCTTCCCAACTTTCTCCACACACAAAACTCTCCAGTCCCACCTTTCTACACACAAATCTATCCCATCCCAACTTTCCCCACACACATAACTCTCCCGTACCAAATTTCTCCACACACAAAATTCTCACGTCCCAACTTTCTCCACATACAAAACTCTTCCGCCCCAACTTTCCCCACACACAAAACTCTCCTGTCCCAATTTTCTCCACACACAAAACTCTCACGTCCCACCTTTCTACACACTCAAAACTCTCCCGTCCCAAATTTCTCCACACACAAAACTCTCCCGTCCCACCTTTCTACACACACAAATCTCTTCCGTCCCAACTTTCCCCACACACAAAACTCTCCCGTCCCAACTTTCTCCACATACAAAACTCTCCCGTCCCAACTTTCTCCACACAAAAAACTCTCCCTTCCCAACTTTCTCCACACACAAAACTCTCCAGTCCCACCTTTCTACACACAAATCTATCCCATCCCAACTTTCCCCACACACATAACTCTCCCGTACCAACTTTCTCCACACACAAAACTCTCCCGTCCCAACTTTCTCTACACACAAGACTCTGCCGTCCCAACTTTCTCCACATACAAAACTTTCCCTCCCAACTTTCTCCACACACAAAACTCTCCCGTCCCAACTTTCTCCACATACAAAACTCTCCCGTCCCAACTTTCGCCACATACAAAACTCTCTCGTCCCAACTTTCTCCACACACAAAACTCTCCCGTCCCAACTTTCTCCACATACAAAACTCTCCCGTCCCAACTTTCTCCACATACAAAACTCTCCCGTATCAACTTTCTCCACATACAAAACTCACCCGTTCCAACTTTCTCCACATACAAAACTCTCCCGTCCCAACTTTCTCCACATACAAAACTCTCCCGGCCCAACTTTCTGCACATACAAAACTTGCCCGTCCCAAATTTCTCCGCACACAAATCTCATCCCGTCCCAACTTTCTCCACACACAAAACTCTCCCGTCCCACTTTCTCCACACACAAAACTTGCAGGTCCCAACGTTCTCCACATACAAAACTTGCCCATCCAACTTTCTCCACACACAAATCACTCCCACCCAACTTTCTCCACACACAAAACTCTCCTGTCCCAATTTTCTCCACACACAAAACTCTCCCGTCCCAACTTTCTCCACACACAAAACTATCCTGTCTCAACTTTCTCCACACACAAAATTTGCCCGTCCCAACTTTCTCCACATACAAAACTCTACCGTTTCAACTTTCTCCACATACAAAACTCTCCCGTAACCAACTTTCTCCACACACAAAACTATCCCGTCTCAACTTTCTCCACATACAAAAATCTCCCGTTACAACTTTCTCCACATACAAAACTCTCCCGTCCCAACTTTCTCCCCATACAAAACTCTCCCGTCCCAACTTTCTCCACACACAAAACGTGCCCGTCCCAACTTTCTCCACATACAAAACTTGCCCGTCCCAACTTTCTCCACACACAAATCTCTCCCGTCCCAACTTTCCCCACACACAAAACTTTCCCGTCCCAACTTTCTCCACACACAAAACTCTCCGGTCCCACCTTTCTACACACACAAAACTCTCCCGTCCCACCTTTCTACACACACAAAACTCTCCCGTCACAACTTTCCCACACACAAAACACTCCCGTCCCAACTTTCTCCACACACAAAACTCTCCCGTCCCAACTTTCTCCACACACAAAACTCTCCCGTCCCAAATTTCCCCACACACAAAACTTTCCCGTCCCAACTTTGTCCACATACAAAACTCTCCCGTCCCACCTTTCTACACACACAAAACTCTCCCGTCACAAATTTCTCCACACACAAAATTCTCACGTCCCAACTTTCTCCACATACAAAACTCTCCCGTCCCAACTTTCTCTACACACAAGACTCTGCCGTCCCAACTTTCTCCACATACAAAACTTTCCCCTCCCAACTTTCTCCACACACAAAACTCTCCCGTCCCAACTTTCTCCACATACAAAACTCTCTCGTCCCAACTTTCGCCACATACAAAACTCTCTCGTCCCAACTTTCTCCACACACAAAACTCTCCCGTCCCAACTTTCTCCACATACAAAACTCTCCCGTCCCAACTTTCTCCACATACAAAACTCTCCCGTATCAACTTTCTCCACATACAAAACTCACCCGTTCCAACTTTCTCCACATACAAAACTCTCCCGTCCCAACTTTCTCCACATACAAAACTCTCCCGTCCCAACTTTCTGCACATACAAAACTTGCCCGTCCCAAATTTCTCCGCACACAAATCTCATCCCGTCCCAACTTTCTCCACACACAATACTCTCCCGTCCCCACTTTCTCCACACACAAAACTTGCAGGTCCCAACGTTCTCCACATACAAAACTTGCCCATCCAACTTTCTCCACACACAAATCACTCCCACCCAACTTTCTCCACACACAAAACTCTCCTGTCCCAATTTTCTCCACACACAAAACTCTCCCGTCCCAACTTTCTCCACACACAAAACTATCCTGTCTCAACTTTCTCCACACACAAAATTTGCCCGTCCCAACTTTCTCCACATACAAAACTCTACCGTTTCAACTTTCTCCACATACAAAACTCTCCCGTAACCAACTTTCTCCACACACAAAACTATCCCGTCTCAACTTTCTCCACATACAAAAATCTCCCGTTACAACTTTCTCCACATACAAAACTCTCCCGTCCCAACTTTCTCCCCATACAAAACTCTCCCGTCCCAACTTTCTCCACACACAAAACGTGCCCGTCCCAACTTTCTCCACATACAAAACTTGCCCGTCCCAACTTTCTCCACACACAAATCTCTCCCGTCCCAACTTTCCCCACACACAAAACTTCCCGTCCCAACTTTCTCCACACACAAAACTCTCCGGTCCCACCTTTCTACACACACAAAACTCTCCCGTCCCACCTTTCTACACACACAAAACTCTCCCGTCACAACTTTCCCCACACACAAAACACTCCCGTCCCAACTTTCTCCACACACAAAATTCTCCCGTCCCAACTTTCTCCACACACAAAACTCTCCCGTCCCAACTTTCTCCACACACAAAACTCTCCCGTCCCAAATTTCCCCACACACAAAACTTTCCCGTCCCAACTTTGTCCACATACAAAACTCTCCCGTCCCACCTTTCTACACACACAAAACTCTCCCGTCACAAATTTCTCCACACACAAAATTCTCACGTCCCAACTTTCTCCACATACAAAACTCTTCCGCCCCAACTTTCCCCACACACAAAACTCTCCTGTCCCAATTTTCTCCACACACAAAACTCTCACGTCCCACCTTTCTACACACTCAAAACTCTCCCGTCCCAAATTTCTCCACACACAAAACTCTCCCGTCCCACCTTTCTACACACACAAATCTCTTCCGTCCCAACTTTCCCCACACACAAAACTCTCCCGTCCCAACTTTCTCCACACACAAAACTCTCCCGTCCCAACTTTCTCCACACAAAAAACTCTCCCTTCCCAACTTTCTCCACACACAAAACTCTCCAGTCCCACCTTTCTACACACAAATCTATCCCATCCCAACTTTCCCCACACACATAACTCTCCCGTACCAACTTTCTCCACACACAAAACTCTCCCGTCCCAACTTTCTCTACACACAAGACTCTGCCGTCCCAACTTTCTCCACATACAAAACTTTCCCCTCCCAACTTTCTCCACACACAAAACTCTCCCGTCCCAACTTTCTCCACATACAAAACTCTCCCGTCCCAACTTTCGCCACATACAAAACTCTCTCGTCCCAACTTTCTCCACACACAAAACTCTCCCGTCCCAACTTTCTCCACATAGAAAACTCTCCCGTCCCAACTTTCTCCACACACAAAACTCTCCCGTATCAACTTTCTCCACATACAAAACTCACCCGTTCCAACTTTCTCCACATACAAAACTCTCCCGTCCCAACTTTCTCCACATACAAAACTCTCCCGTCCCAACTTTCTCCACATACAAAACTTGCCCGTCCCAAATTTCTCCGCACACAAATCTCATCCCGTCCCAAATTTCTCCACACACAAAACTCTCCCGTCCCCACTTTCTCCACACACAAAACTTGCCCGTCCCAACGTTCTCCACATACAAAACTTGCCCATCCAACTGTCTCCACACACAAATCACTCCCACCCAACTTTCTCCACACACAAAACTCTCCTGTCCCAATTTTCTCCACACACAAAACTCTCCCGTCCCAACTTTCTCCACACACAAAACTATCCCGTCTCAACTTTCTCCACATACAAAACTCTCCCGTCGCAACTTTCTCACACACAAAACTCTCCCGTCCCAACTTTCTCCACATACAAAACTTGCCCGTCCCAACTTTCTCCACACACAAAACTCTCCCGTCCCAACTTTCTCCACACACAAAACTCTCCGGTCCCACCTTTCTACACACACAAAACTCTCCCGTCCCACCTTTCTACACACACAAAACTCTCCCGTCACAACTTTCCCCACACACAAAACACTCCCGTCCCAACTTTCTCCACACACAAAATTCTCCCGTCCCAACTTTCTCCACACACAAAACTCTCCCGTCCCAACTTTCTCCACACACAAAACTCTCCCGTCCCAAATTTCCCCACACACAAAACTTTCCCGTCCCAACTTTGTCCACATACAAAACTCTCCCGTCCCACCTTTCTACACACACAAAACTCTCCCGTCACAAATTTCTCCACACACAAAATTCTCACGTCCCAACTTTCTCCACATAAAAAACTCTTCCGCCCCAACTTTCCCACACACAAAACTCTCCTGTCCCAATTTTCTCCACACACAAAACTCTCACGTCCCACCTTTCTACACACTCAAAACTCTCCCGTCCCAAATTTCTCCACACACAAAACTCTCCCGTCCCACCTTTCTACACACACAAATCTCTTCCGTCCCAACTTTCCCCACACACAAAACTCTCCCGTCCCAACTTTCTCCACACACAAAACTCTCCCGTCCCAACTTTCTCCACACAAAAAACTCTCCCTTCCCAACTTTCTCCACACACAAAACTCTCCAGTCCCACCTTTCTACACACAAATCTATCCCATCCCAACTTTCCCCACACACATAACTCTCCCGTACCAAATTTCTCCACACACAAAATTCTCACGTCCCAACTTTCTCCACATACAAAACTCTTCCGCCCCAACTTTCCCCACACACAAAACTCTCCTGTCCCAATTTTCTCCACACACAAAACTCTCACGTCCCACCTTTCTACACACTCAAAACTCTCCCGTCCCAAATTTCTCCACACACAAAACTCTCCCGTCCCACCTTTCTACACACACAAATCTCTTCCGTCCCAACTTTCCCCACACACAAAACTCTCCCGTCCCAACTTTCTCCACATACAAAACTCTCCCGTCCCAACTTTCTCCACACAAAAAACTCTCCCTTCCCAACTTTCTCCACACACAAAACTCTCCAGTCCCACCTTTCTACACACAAATCTATCCCATCCCAACTTTCCCCACACACATAACTCTCCCGTACCAACTTTCTCCACACACAAAACTCTCCCGTCCCAACTTTCTCTACACACAAGACTCTGCCGTCCCAACTTTCTCCACATACAAAACTTTCCCCTCCCAACTTTCTCCACACACAAAACTCTCCCGTACCAACTTTCTCCACATACAAAACTCTCCCGTCCCAACTTTCGCCACATACAAAACTCTCTCGTCCCAACTTTCTCCACACACAAAACTCTCCCGTCCCAACTTTCTCCACATACAAAACTCTCCCGTCCCAACTTTCTCCACATACAAAACTCTCCCGTATCAACTTTCTCCACATACAAAACTCACCCGTTCCAACTTTCTCCACATACAAAACTCTCCCGTCCCAACTTTCTCCACATACAAAACTCTCCCGTCCCAACTTTCTGCACATACAAAACTTGCCCGTCCCAAATTTCTCCGCACACAAATCTCATCCCGTCCCAACTTTCTCCACACACAAAACTCTCCCGTCCCCACTTTCTCCACACACAAAACTTGCAGGTCCCAACGTTCTCCACATACAAAACTTGCCCATCCAACTTTCTCCACACACAAATCACTCCCACCCAACTTTCTCCACACACAAAACTCTCCTGTCCCAATTTTCTCCACACACAAAACTCTCCCGTCCCAACTTTCTCCACACACAAAACTATCCTGTCTCAACTTTCTCCACACACAAAATTTGCCCGTCCCAACTTTCTCCACATACAAAACTCTACCGTTTCAACTTTCTCCACATACAAAACTCTCCCGTAACCAACTTTCTCCACACACAAAACTATCCCGTCTCAACTTTCTCCACATACAAAAATCTCCCGTTACAACTTTCTCCACATACAAAACTCTCCCGTCCCAACTTTCTCCCCATACAAAACTCTCCCGTCCCAACTTTCTCCACACACAAAACGTGCCCGTCCCAACTTTCTCCACATACAAAACTTGCCCGTCCCAACTTTCTCCACACACAAATCTCTCCCGTCCCAACTTTCCCCACACACAAAACTTTCCCGTCCCAACTTTCTCCACACACAAACTCTCCGGTCCCACCTTTCTACACACACAAAACTCTCCCGTCCACCTTTCTACACACACAAAACTCTCCCGTCACAACTTTCCCCACACACAAAACCTCCCGTCCCAACTTTCTCCACACACAAAATTCTCCCGTCCCAACTTTCTCCACACACAAAACTCTCCCGTCCCAACTTTCTCCACACACAAAACTCTCCCGTCCCAAATTTCCCACACACAAAACTTTCCCGTCCCAACTTTGTCCACATACAAATCTCTCCCGTCCCACCTTTCTACACACACAAAACTCTCCCGTCACAAATTTCTCCACACACAAAATTCTCACGTCCCAACTTTCTCCACATACAAAACTCTTCCGCCCCAACTTTCCCCACACACAAAACTCTCCTGTCCCAATTTTCTCCACACACAAAACTCTCACGTCCCACCTTTCTACACACTCAAAACTCTCCCGTCCCAAATTTCTCCACACACAAAACTCTCCCGTCCCACCTTTCTACACACACAAATCTCTTCCGTCCCAACTTTCCCCACACACAAAACTCTCCCGTCCCAACTTTCTCCACACACAAAACTCTCCCGTCCCAACTTTCTCCACACAAAAAACTCTCCCTTCCCAACTTTCTCCACACACAAAACTCTCCAGTCCCACCTTTCTACACACAAATCTATCCCATCCCAACTTTCCCCACACACATAACTCTCCCGTACCAACTTTCTCCACACACAAAACTCTCCCGTCCCAACTTTCTCTACACACAAGACTCTGCCGTCCCAACTTTCTCCACATACAAAACTTTCCCCTCCCAACTTTCTCCACACACAAAACTCTCCCGTCCCAACTTTCTCCACATACAAAACTCTCCCGTCCCAACTTTCGCCACATACAAAACTCTCTCGTCCCAACTTTCTCCACACACAAAACTCTCCCGTCCCAACTTTCTCCACATACAAAACTCTCCCGTCCCAACTTTCTCCACACACAAAACTCTCCCGTATCAACTTTCTCCACATACAAAACTCACCCGTTCCAACTTTCTCCACATACAAAACTCTCCCGTCCCAACTTTCTCCACATACAAAACTCTCCCGTCCCAACTTTCTCCACATACAAAACTTGCCCGTCCCAAATTTCTCCGCACACAAATCTCATCCCGTCCCAAATTTCTCCACACACAAAACTCTCCCGTCCCCACTTTCTCCACACACAAAACTTGCCCGTCCCAACGTTCTCCACATACAAAACTTGCCCATCCAACTGTCTCCACACACAAATCACTCCCACCCAACTTTCTCCACACACAAAACTCTCCTGTCCCAATTTTCTCCACACACAAAACTCTCCCGTCCCAACTTTCTCCACACACAAAACTATCCCGTCTCAACTTTCTCCACATACAAAACTCTCCCGTCGCAACTTTCTCTACACACAAAACTCTCCCGTCCCAACTTTCTCCACATACAAAACTTGCCCGTCCCAACTTTCTCCACACACAAAACTCTCCCGTCCCAACTTTCTCCACACACAAAACTCTCCCGTCGCACCTTTCTACACACACAAAACTCTCCCGTCCCAACTTTCTCCACACACAAAACTCTCCCGTCCCACCTTTCTACACACACAAAACTCTCCCGTCACAACGTTCTCCACACACAAAACTCTCCCGTCCCAACTTTCTCCACACACAAAACTCTCCCGTCCCAACTTTCCCCACACACACAACTCTTTCGTCCCAACTTTCTCCACATACAAAACTCTCCCGTATCAACTTTCTCCACATACAAAACTCTCCCGTCCCAACTTTCTCCACATACAAAACTCTCCCGTCCCAACTTTCTCCACATACAAAACTCTCCCGTCCTAACTTTCTCCACATACAAAACTTGCCCGTCCCAAATTTCTCCGCACACAAATCTCATCCCGTCCCAACTTTCTCCACACACAAAAAACTCCCGTCCCCACTTTCTCCACACACAAAACTTGCCCGTCCCAACGTTCTCCACATACAAAACTTGCCCATCCAACTGTCTCCACACACAAATCACTCCCACCCAACTTTCTCCACACACAAAACTCTCCTGTCCCAATTTTCTCCACACACAAAACTCTCCCGTCCCAACTTTCTCCACACACAAAACTATGCCATCTCCACATACAAAACTCTCCCGTCGCAACTTTCTCCACACACAAAACTCTCCCGTCCCAACTTTCTCCACACACAAAACTCTCCCGTCGCACCTTTCTACACACACAAAACTCTCCGTCCCAACTTTCTCCACACACAAAACTCTCCCGTCCCACCTTTCTACACACACAAAACTCTCCCGCCACAACTTTCTCCACACACAAAACTCTCCCGTCCCAACTTTCTCCACACACAAAACTCTCCCGTCCCAACTTTCCCCACACACACAACTCTTTCGTCCCAACTTTCTTCACATACACAACTCTACCGTCCCACCTTTCTACACACACAAATCTCTCCCCTCCCAAATTTCTCTACACACAAAACTCTCCCGTCCCAACTTTCTCCACATACAAAACTCTTCCGCCCCAACTTTCGCCACATACATAACTCTCTCGTCCCAACTTTGTCTACACACAAAACTCTCACGTCCCAACGTTCTCCACACACAAAACTTGCCCGTCCCAACGTTCTCCACATACAAAACTTGCCCATTCAACTGTCTCCACACACAAATTACTCCCGTCCCAACTTTCTCCACACACAAAACTCTGCTGTCCCAATTTTCTCCACACACAAAACTCTCACGTCCCACCTTTCTACACACACACAACTCTCCCGTCGCAACTTTCTCCACACACAAAACTCTCCCGTCCCACCTTTCTACACACACAAATCTCTTCCGTCCCAACTTTCCCCACACACAAAACTCTCCCGCCCAACTTTCCCCATTGACAAAACTCTCCCGTCCCAACTTTCCCCACATACAAAACTCTCCCGTCCCAACTTTCTCCACATACAAAACTCTCCTTTCCCAACTTTCTACACACACAAACCTCTCCCGTTCCAACTTTCTCCACATACAAAACTCTCCCGTCGCACATTTCTACAAACACAAATCTCTCCCGTCCCAACTTTCCCCACACACATAACTCTCCCGTACCAACTTTCTCCACACACAAAGCTATCCCGTCTCAACTTTCTCCACATACAAAACTCTCCCGTCCCAACTTTCTCTACACACAAAACTCTCCCGTCCCTACTTTCTCCACACACAAAACTCTCCCGTCCCAACTTTCTCCACACACAAAACTCTCCAGTCCCACCTTTCTACACACAAATCTCTCCCATCCCAACTTTCCCCACACACATAACTCTCCCGTACCAACTTTCTCCACACACAAAACTCTCCCGTCCCAACTTTCTCTACACACAAGACTCTGCCGTCCCAACTTTCTCCACATACAAAACTTTCCCCTCCCAACTTTCTCCACACACAAAACTCTCTCGTCCCAACTTTCTCCACACACAAAACCCTCCCATCACAAATTTCTCCACACACAAAACTCTCCCGTCAAAACTTTCTCCACATACAAAACTCTCCCGTCCCAACTTTCGCCACATACAAAACTCTCTCGTCCCAACTTTCTCCACACACAAAACTCTCCCGTCCCAACTTTCTCCACATACAAAACTCTCCCGTCCCAACTTTCTCCACATACAAAACTCTCCCGTATCAACTTTCTCCACATACAAAACTCACCCGTTCCAACTTTCTCCACATACAAAACTCTCCCGTCCCAACTTTCTCCACATACAAAACTCTCCCGTCCCAACTTTCTCCACATACAAAACTTGCCCGTCCCAAATTTCTCCGCACACAAATCACTCCCACCCAACTTTCTCCACACACAAAACTCTCCTGTCCCAATTTTCTCCACACACAAAACTCTCCCGTCCCAACTTTCTCCACACACAAAACTATCCCGTCTCCACATACAAAACTCTCCCGTCGCAACTTTCTCCACACACAAAACTCTCCCGTCCCAACTTTCTCCACACACAAAACTCTCCCGTCGCACCTTTCTACACACACAAAACTCTCCCGTCCCAACTTTCTCCACACACAAAACTCTCCCGTCCCACCTTTCTACACACACAAAACTCTCCCGCCACAACTTTCTCCACACACAAAACTCTCCCGTCCCAACTTTCTCCACACACAAAACTCTCCCGTCCCAACTTTCCCCACACACACAACTCTTTCGTCCCAACTTTCTTCACATACACAACTCTACCGTCCCACCTTTCTACACACACAAAACTCTCCCGTCCCAAATTTCTCTACACACAAAACTCTCCCGTCCCAACTTTCTCCACATACAAAACTCTTCCGCCCAACTTTCGCCACTTACATAACTCTCTCGTCCCAACTTTCTCTACAAACAAAACTCTCACGTCCCAACGTTCTCCACACACAAAACTTGCCCGTCCCAACGTTCTCCACATACAAAACTTGCCCATTCAACTGTCTCCACACACAAATTACTCCCGTCCCAACTTTCTCCAAACACAAAACTCTGCTGTCCCAATTTTCTCCACACACAAAACTCTCACGTCCCACCTTTCTACACACACACAACTCTCCCGTCGCAACTTTCTCCACACACAAAACTCTCCCGTCCCACCTTTCTACACACACAAATTTCTTCCGTCCCAACTTTCCCCACACACAAACTCGCCCGCCCCAACTTTCCCCATTGACAAAACTCTCCCGTCCCAACTTTCCCCACATACAAAACTCTCCCGTCCCAACTTTCTCCACATACAAAACTCTCCTTTCCCAACTTTCTACACACACAAACCTCTCCCGTTCCAACTTTCTCCACATACAAAACTCTCCCGTCCCACCTTTCTACAAACACAAATCTCTCCCGTCCCAACTTTCCCCACACACATAACTCTCCCGTACCAACTTTCTCCACACACAAAGCTATCCCGTCTCAACTTTCTCCACATACAAAACTCTCCCGTCCCAACTTTCTCTACACACAAAACTCTCCCGTCCCAACTTTCTCCACACACAAAACTCTCCCGTCCCAACTTTCCCCACACACAAAACTCTCCCGTCCCAACTTTCTCCACACACAAAACTCTCCCGTCCCAACTTTCCCCTCACACAAAACTCTCCCATCCCAACTTTCTCCACACACAAAACTCTCCCGTCCCAACTTTCTCCACACACAAAACTCTCCCGTCCCACCTTTCTACACACACAAAAGTCTCCCGTCCCAACTTTGCCCACACACATAACTCTCCCGTACTAACTTTCTCCACATACAAAACTCTCCCGTCCCAACTTTCTCCACATACAAAACTCTACCGTTTCAACTTTCTCCACATACAAAACTCTCCCGTAACCAACTTTCTCCACACACAAAACTATCCCGTCTCAACTTTCTCCACATACAAAAATCTCCCGTTACAACTTTCTCCACATACAAAACTCTCCCGTCCCAACTTTCTCCACATACAAAACTCTCCCGTCCCAACTTTCTCCACACACAAAACGTGCCCGTCCCAACTTTCTCCACATACAAAACTTGCCCGTCCCAACTTTCTCCACACACAAATCTCTCCCGTCCCAACTTTCTCCAAACACAAAACTCTCCCGTCCCAACTTTCTCCACACACAAAACTCTCCGGTCCCATCTTTCTACACACACAAAACTCTCCCGTCCTACCATTCTACACACACAAAACTCTCCCGTCCCAACTTTTCCCACACACAAAACACTCCCGTCCCAACTTTCTCCACACACAAAATTCTCCCGTCCCAACTTTCTCCACACACAAAACTCTCCCGTCCCAACTTTCTCCACACACAAAACTCTCCCGTCCCAAATTTCCCCACACACAAATCTCTCCCGTCCCAACTTTCTCCACATACAAAACTCTCCCGTCCCACCTTTCTACACACACAAAACTCTCCCGTCACAAATTTCTCCACACACAAAACTCTCACGTCCCAACTTTCTCAACATACAAAACTCTTCCGCCACAACTTTCCCCACACACAAAACTCTCCTGTCCCAATTTTCTCCACACACAAAACTCTCACGTCCCACCTTTCTACACACTCAAAACTCTCCCGTCCCAAATTTCTCCACACACAAAACTCTCCCGTCCCACCTTTCTACACACACAAATCTCTTCCGTCCCAACTTTCCCCACACACAAAACTCTCCCGTCCCAACTTTCTCCACACACAAAACTCTCCCGTCCCAACTTTCTCCACACACAAAACTCTCCCTTCCCAACTTTCTCCACACACAAAACTCTCCAGTCCCACCTTTCTACACACAAATCTCTCCCGTCCCAACTTTCCCCACACACATAACTCTCCCGTACCAACTTTCTCCACACACAAAACTCTCCCGTCCCAACTTTCTCTACACACAAGACTCTGCCGTCCCAACTTTCTCCACATACAAAACTTTCCCCTCCCAACTTTCTCCACACACAAAACTCTCTCGTCCCAACTTTCTCCACACACAAAACCCTCCCATCACAAATTTCTCCACACACAAAACTCTCCCGTCCCAACTTTCTCCACATACAAAACTCTCCCGTCCCAACTTTCGCCACATACAAAACTCTCTCGTCCCAACTTTCTCCACACACAAAACTCTCCCGTCCCAACTTTCTCCACATACAAAACTCTCCCGTCCCAACTTTCTCCATATACAAAACTCTCCCGTACCAACTTTCTCCACATACAAAACTCACCCGTTCCAACTTTCTCCACATACAAAACTCTCCCGTCCCAACTTTCTCCACATACAAAACTCTCCCGTCCCAACTTTCTCCACATACAAAACTTGCCCGTCCCAAATTTCTCCGCACACAAATCTCATCCCGTCCCAACTTTCTCCACACACAAAACTCTCCCGTCCCCACTTTCTCCACACACAAAACTTGCCCGTCCCAACGTTCTCCACATACAAAACTTGCCCATCCAACTGTCTCCACACACAAATCACTCCCACCCAACTTTCTCCACACACAAAACTCTCCTGTCCCAATTTTCTCCACACACAAAACTCTCCCGTCCCAACTTTCTCCACACACAAAACTATCCCGTCTCAACTTTCTCCACATACAAAACTCTCCCGTCCCAACTTTCTCTACACACAAAACTCTCCCGTCCCAACTTTCTCCACATACAAAACTTGCCCGTCCCAACTTTCTCCACACACAAAACTCTCCCGTCCCAACTTTCTCCACACAGAAAACTCTCCCGTCCCACCTTTCTACACACACAAAACTCTCCCGTCCCAACGTTCTCCACACACAAAACTCTCCCGTCCCACCTTTCTACACACACAAAATTCTCCCGTCCCAACTTTCTCCACACACAAAACTCTCCCGTCCCAACTTTGTCCACACACAAAACTCTCCCGTCCCAAATTTCCCCACACACAAAACTCTCCCGTCCCAACTTTCTCCACATACAAAACTCTCCCGTCCCACCTTTCTACACACACAAAACTCTCCCGTCACAAATTTCTCCACACACAAAACTCTCACGTCCCAACTTTCTCAACATACAAAACTCTTCCGCCCCAACTTTCCCCACACACAAAACTCTCCTGTCCCAATTTTCTCCACACACAAAACTCTCACGTCCCACCTTTCTACACACTCAAAACTCTCCCGTCCCAAATTTCTCCACACACAAAACTCTCCCGTCCCACCTTTCTACACACACAAATCTCTTCCGTCCCAACTTTCCCCACACACAAAACTCTCCCGTCCCAACTTTCTCCACACACAAAACTCTCCCGTCCCAACTTTCTCCACACACAAAACTCTCCCTTCCCAACTTTCTCCACACACAAAACTCTCCAGTCCCACCTTTCTACACACAAATCTCTCCCGTCCCAACTTTCCCCACACACATAACTCTCCCGTACCAACTTTCTCCACACACAAAACTCTCCCGTCCCAACTTTCTCTACACACAAGACTCTGCCGTCCCAACTTTCTCCACATACAAAACTTTCCCCTCCCAACTTTCTCCACAAACAAAACTCTCTCGTCCCAACTTTCTCCACACACAAAACCCTCCCATCACAAATTTCTCCACACACAAAACTCTCCCGTCCCAACTTTCTCCACATACAAAACTCTCCCGTCCCAACTTTCGCCACATACAAAACTCTCTCGTCCCAACTTTCTCCACACACAAAACTCTCCCGTCCCAACTTTCTCCACATACAAAACTCTCCCGTCCCAACTTTCTCCATATACAAAACTCTCCCGTACCAACTTTCTCCACATACAAAACTCACCCGTTCCAACTTTCTCCACATACAAAACTCTCCCGTCCCAACTTTCTCCACATACAAAACTCTCCCGTCCCAACTTTCTCCACATACAAAATTTGCCGTCCCAAATTTCTCCGCACACAAATCTCATCCCGTCCCAACTTTCCCCACACACAAAACTCTCCCGTCCCCACTTTCTCCACACACAAAACTTGCCCGTCCCAACGTTCTCCACATACAAAACTTGCCCATCCAACTGTCTCCACACACAAATCACTCCCACCCAACTTTCTCCACACACAAAACTCTCCTGTCCCAATTTTCTCCACACACAAAACTCTCCCGTCCCAACTTTCTCCACACACAAAACTATCCCGTCTCAACTTTCTCCACATACAAAACTCTCCCGTCCCAACTTTCTCTACACACAAAACTCTCCCGTCCCAACTTTCTCCACATACAAAACTTGCCCGTCCCAACTTTCTCCACACACAAAACTCTCCCGTCCCAACTTTCTCCACACAGAAAACTCTCCCGTCCCACCTTTCTACACACACAAAACTCTCCCGTCCCAACGTTCTCCACACACAAAACTCTCCCGTCCCACCTTTCTACACACACAAAACTCTCCCGTCACAACTTTCTCCACACACAAAACTCTCCCGTCCCAACTTTCTCCACACACAAAACTCTCCCGTCCCAACTTTCCCCACACACACAACTCTTTCGTCCCAACTTTCTCCACATACAAAACTCTACCGTCCCACCTTTCTACACACACAAAACTCTCCCGTCCCAAATTTCTCCACACACAAAACTCTCCCGTCCCAACTTTCTTCACATACAAAACTCTTCCGCCCCAACTTTCGCCACATACATAACTCTCTCGTCCCAACTTTCTCTACACACAAAACTCTCACGTCCCAACGTTCTCCACACACAAAACTTGCCCGTCCCAACGTTCTCCACATACAAAACTTGCCCATTCAACTGTCTCCACACACAAATTACTCCCGTCCCAACTTTCTCCACACACAAAACTCTGCTGTCCCAATTTTCTCCACACACAAAACTCTCACGTCCCACCTTTCTACACACACACAACTCTCCCGTTGCAACTTTCTACACACACAAAACTCTCCCGTCCCACCTTTCTACACACACAAATCTCTTCCGTCCCAACTTTCCCCACACACAAAACTCTCCCGCCACAACTTTCCCCATTGACAAAACTCTCCCGTCCCAACTTTCCCCACACACAAAACTCTCCCGTCCCAACTTTCTCCACATACAAAACTCTCCCGTCCCAACTTTCTACACACACAAACCTCTCCCGTTCCAACTTTCTCCACATACAAAACTCTCCCGTCCCACCTTTCTACAAACACAAATCTCTCCCGTCCCAACTTTCCCCACACACATAACTCTCCCGTACCAACTTTCTCCACACACAAAGCTATCCCGTCTCAACTTTCTCCACATACAAAACTCTCCCGTCCCAACTTTCTCTACACACAAAACTCTCCCGTCCCAACTTTCTCCACACACAAAACTCTCCCGTCCCAACTTTCCCCACACACAAAACTCTCCCGTCCCAACTTTCTCCACACACAAAACTCTCCCGTCCCAACTTTCCCCTCACACAAAACTCTCCCATCCCAACTTTCTCCACACACAAACCTCTCCCGTCCCAACTTTCTCCCCACACAAAACTCTCCCGTCCCACCTTTCTACACACACAAAAGTCTCCCGTCCCAACTTTGCCCTCACACATAACTCTCCCGTACTAACTTTCCCGACATACAAAAACGGACTCCCAAACCCATAACCAGTTTTTCTCCCCACACGCAAAACATGACTCCTCTCAATATTTTTCGACACACGAAACCGGCTATTCTCCTCCACATATCCTATTCCCCACACTGGAACCATTTCTCCCTTGCACTCAGGCACCCATTTCCCAATTCAATCTCCGTGCACATCAGAACCCCAATTCTCCCCCACACATTAGACTTCAAATTCTCCCCCACATATCAGACCCCCAGTTCTCCCCCACACATCAGACCCCTAATTTTCATCCACACATCAGACCCCCAATTCTCCCCCACACATCAGCCCTCCAATCCTCCTTCACACTTCAGACCTCAAATTCTCCTCCACACTTCAGACCTCGAATTCACCTCCACACACCAGACTCCCAATTCTCCCCCACACATCATACCCCGATTCTTCTCCACACATTAGACCTACAATTCTCCTCCACACATCAGATCCTCAATTCTCCCCCACACATCAGAAACCCCTAATTCTTCTCCACACATCAGATCCCCAATTCTTCCCTACACATCAGACCTTCAATTCTCCTACACACATCAGACCACCAATTCTCCCCCACACACCAAACACCCAATTCTCCTCCACATATCAAAATCCCCACCCTAGTTCTCACACACATACGTCCGTCTCCATATTCTTTTACCCATTTTCTACAGTAAATTATATTGTAATGTTTCTTCAACAAACGGAATAAATCAACGCTTAATTAACGTATACAACAGTCTACACGACAACGCAGATGCACTGATTGTACAACAGAAGCAAAGCAGGATTTCTTCCCTGCTGCTCATCACATTCAATGATAATAATTTATGCAAGACAGCAGACCCGGCCACACAAAAGAAACAAACGAACGTTTAATATCAAGCTACCAAGTTGTAATCCAAAAAAATACAGAGAGAACTCGAAAGAACACCTGAATAAACTTATTTATGCAGACACGATTAAGTAATGAATATTGCAAGAGGACTTACTATTAACGTAAACTAGATTTGTAGACAGTTGAAGGAAGTAGAAGAATGTATATGTCTGTGTAGTATTGTGGCTTATAGAAAGAAATATCCCGGTAATTAGACTCACGAAAACTGGTCAATGAGAAGAGAGGGACATGATGGGAGTAGTGAGATTGATAGAAAAGGAGAGAGAATTAAGATGCGTTCCTGATATTGATATAATTGGAAGTGATGATAATAAGACGATCGTGATATTTATATAATTATCAATGAGAACTAGAAGGTGGTGTTGAGATTGATAGATGTGGAATTAGAACTAAGATGTGATTGTGATATTGATAGAACTGGAGGTGAGGACAATGAAGTGATTGTAAAATTGATAGAACTAGAAGTGAGGACAATGAAGTGATTGTAATATTGATAGAACTGGAGGTGAGGACAATGAAGTGATTGTAATATTGATAGAACTGGAGGTGAGGACAATGAAGTGATTGTAATATTGATAGAACTAGAAGTGAGGACAATGAAGTGATTGTAATATTGATAGAACTGGAGGTGAGGACAATGACGAGATTGTGATATTGATAGAACTAGAAGTGAGGACAATGAAGCATTTGTGATATTGATAGAACTAGAAGTGAGGACAATGAAGCAATTGTGATATTGATAGAACTAGAGGTGTGTACAATGAAGCAATTGTGATATTGATAGAACTAGAAGTGTGTACAATGAAGCAATTGTGATATTGATAGAACTGGAGGTGTGTACAATGAAGCAATTGTGATATTGATAGAACTAGAAGTAAGGACAATGAAGCAATTGTGATATTGATAGATCTAGAGGTGAGGACAATGAAGCAATTGTGATATTGATAGAACTAGAAGTAAGGACAATGAAGCAATTGTGATATTGAAAGAACTTGAAGTGAGGACAATGAAGCAATTGTGATATTGATAGAACTGGAGGTGTGTACAATGAAGCAATTGTGATATTGATAGAACTAGAGGTGTGTACAATGAAGCAATTGTGATATTGATAGAACTGGAGGTGTGTACAACGAAGCAATTGTGATATTGATAGAACTAGAAGTGAGGACAATGAAGCAATTGTGATATTGATAGAACTGGAGGTGTGTACAATGAAGCAATTGTGATATTGATAGAACTAGAGGTGTGTACAATGAAGCAATTGTGATATTGATAGAACTAGAGGTGTGTACAATGAAGCAATTGTGATATTGATAGAACTGGAGGTGTGTACAATGAAGCAATTGTGATATTGATAGAACTAGAAGTGAGGACAATGAAGCAATTGTGATATTGATAGAACTGGAGGTGTGTACAATGAAGCAATTGTGATATTGATAGAACTAGAAGTAAGGACAATGAAGCAATTGTGATATTGATAGATCTAGAGGAGAGGACAATGAAGCAATTGTGATATTGATAGAACTGGAGGTGTGTACAATGAAGCAATTGTGACATTGATAGAACTAGAAGTAAGGACAATGAAGCAATTGTGATATTGATAGAACTGGAGGTGTGTACAATGAAGCAATTGTGATATTGATAGAACTGGAGGTGTGTACAATGAAGCAATTGTGATATTGATAGAACTGGAGGTGTGTACAATGAAGCAATTGTGATATTGATAGAACTAGAGGTGTGTACAATGAAGCAATTGTGATATTGATAGAACTGAAGGTGTGTACAATGAAGCAATTGTGATATTGATAGAACTAGAAGTGAAGACAATGAAGCAATTGTGATATTGATAGAACTGGAGGTGTGTACAATGAAGCAATTGTGATATTGATAGAACTAGAGGTGTGTACAATGAAGCAATTGTGATATTGATAGAAGTAGAGGTGTGTACAATGAAGCAATTGTGATATTGATAGAACTGGAGGTGTGTACAATGAAGCAATTGTGATATTGATAGAACTGGAGGTGTGTACAATGAAGCAATTGTGATATTGATAGAACTGGAGGTGTGTACAATGAAGCAATTGTGATATTGATAGAACTAGAAGTAAGGACAATGAAGCAATTGTGATATTGATAGAACTAGAAGTAAGGACAATGAAGCAATTGTGATATTGATAGATCTAGAGGTGAGGACAATGAAGCAATTGTGATATTGATAGAACTAGAAGTAAGGACAATGAAGCAATTGTGATATTGATAGAACTGGAGGTGTGTACAATGAAGCAATTGTGATATTGATAGAACTAGAAGTAAGGACAATGAAGCAATTGTGATATTGATAGATCTAGAGGTGTGTACAATGAAGCAATTGTGATATTGATAGAACTAGAAGTAAGGACAATGAAGCAATTGTGATATTGATAGAACTGGAGGTGTGTACAACGAAGCAATTGTGATATTGATAGAACTAGAAGTGAGGACAATGAAGCAATTGTGATATTGATAGAACTGGAGGTGTGTACAATGAAGCAATTGTGATATTGATAGAACTAGAGGTGTGTACAATGAAGCAATTGTGATATTGATAGAACTAGAGGTGTGTACAATGAAGCAATTGTGATATTGATAGAACTGGAGGTGTGTACAATGAAGCAATTGTGATATTGATAGAACTAGAAGTGAGGACAATGAAGCAATTGTGATATTGATAGAACTGGAGGTGTGTACAATGAAGCAATTGTGATATTGATAGAACTAGAAGTAAGGACAATGAAGCAATTGTGATATTGATAGATCTAGAGGAGAGGACAATGAAGCAATTGTGATATTGATAGAACTAGAAGTAAGGACAATGAAGCAATTGTGATATTGAAAGAACTAGAAGTGAGGACAATGAAGCAATTGTGATATTGATAGAACTGGAGGTGTGTACAATGAAGCAATTGTGATATTGATAGAACTGGAGGTGTGTACAATGAAGCAATTGTGATATTGATAGAACTAGAAGTGAGGACAATGAAGCAATTGTGATATTGATAGAACTGGAGGTGTGTACAATGAAGCAATTGTGACATAGATAGAACTAGAAGTAAGGACAATGAAGCAATTGTGATATTGATAGAACTGGAGGTGTGTACAATGAAGCAATTGTGATATTGATAGAACTGGAGGTGTGTACAATGAAGCAATTGTGATATTGATAGAACTGGAGGTGTGTACAATGAAGCAATTGTGATATTGATAGAACTAGAGGTGTGTACAATGAAGCAATTGTGATATTGATAGAACTGGAGGTGTGTACAATGAATCAATTGTGATATTGATAGAACTAGAAGTGAAGACAATGAAGCAATTGTGATATTGATAGAACTGGAGGTGTGTACAATGAAGCAATTGTGATATTGATAGAACTAGAGGTGTGTACAATGAAGCAATTGTGATATTGATAGAAGTAGAGGTGTGTACAATGAAGCAATTGTGATATTGATAGAACTGGAGGTGTGTACAATGAAGCAATTGTGATATTGATAGAACTGGAGGTGTGTACAATGAAGCAATTGTGATATTGATAGAACTGGAGGTGTGTACAATGAAGCAATTGTGATATTGATAGAACTAGAAGTAAGGACAATGAAGCAATTGTGATATTGATAGAACTAGAAGTAAGGACAATGAAGCAATTGTGATATTGATAGAACTGGAGGTGTGTACAATGAAGCAATTGTGATATTGAAAGAACTAGAAGTGAGGACAATGAAACAATTGTGATATTGATAGAACTGGAGGTGTGTACAATGAAGCAATTGTGATATTGATAGAACTAGAGGTGTGTACAATGAAGCAATTGTGATATTGATAGAACTGGAGGTGTGTACAATGAAGCAATTGTGATATTGATAGAACTAGAAGTAAGGACAATGAAGCAATTGTGATATTGATAGAACTGGAGGTGTGTACAATGAAGCAATTGTGATATTGATAGAACTGGAGGTGTGTACAATGAAGCAATTGTGATATTGATAGAACTGGAGGTGTGTACAATGAAGCAATTATGATATTGATAGAACTGGAGGTGTGTACAATGAAGCAATTGTGATATTGATAGAACTGGAGGTGTACAATGAAGTAATTGTGATATTGATAGAACTAGAGGTGAGGACAATGAAGCAATTGTGATATTGCTAGAACTAGAAGTAAGGACAAAGAAGCAATTGTGATATTGATAGATCTAGAGGTGAGGACAATGAAGCAATTGTGATATTGATAGAACTAGAGGTAAGGACAATGAAGCAATTGTGATATTGATAGAACTAGAAGTAAGGACAATGAAGCAATTGTGATATTGATAGAACTGGAGGTAAGGACAATGAAGCAATTGTGATATTGATAGAACTGGAGGTGAGGACAAGGAAGCAATTGTGATATTGATAGAACTAGAAGTAAGGACAATGAAGCAATTGTGATATTGATAGATCTAGAGGTGAGGACAATGAAGCAATTGTGATATTGATAGAACTAGAAGTAAGGACAATGAAGCAATTGTGACATTGATAGATCTAGAGGTGAGGACAATGAAGCAATTGTGATATTGATAGAACTAGAGGTGTGGACAATGAAGCAATTGTGATATTGATAGAACTAGAGGTGTGGACAATGAAGCAATTGTAATATTGATAGAACTAGAAGTAAGGACAATGAAGCAATTGTGATATTGATAGATCTAGAGGTGTGGACAATGAAGCAATTGTGATATTGATAGAAGTAGAGGTGTGTACAATGAAGCAATTGTGATATTGATAGAACTAGAGGTGTGGACAATGAAGCAATTGTGATATTGATAGAATTAGAAGAAGTAAAGTAAGGTGACCATATTTTTGAAACCCTAATCTGAGACGGATTAATTTGGCTTAAATTTTCCAAAATGGAATTTCTTCCGTCTTTTTCAAGTGAATAATACATATATTTTAAAATTAATTAAAACACCTAACAATATAGGCTTACAAAACGTTATCAGAATATAAACAAAAACATCGGTGATCCTCACTTAAATGGAAGGTGAAGCAGAGTTGATGTACTTTTCTGATGAGTGGATTTAAAAAAAAAAAAAGATATTTCTTTGTTTGGAGCATCTTAAAAAATGCAACACATGTTTGCTCATTGTTCACTTTGGTGATCAACATGGCCTGTGTCCACACTTAGATGTGTTTTATCATTTGTTCACAAGCTGTTCATCAGTGAAAACAATCTTTCCGTTGCAGCATTTGTTCCCGGTAGACACAAAAAGAACTCTGCCAGCTTCAGAATATGTGAAATTAGCACATGCCTGTTTTTGAAGTTCGTTCGTTCGTTCGCTTTCGTCAGCTTTGACCTCTGACGAAGTCCCACCCACTCAATTTTGTGGGACTGAATATTGCGTGTAAAGTCTGTTTTATCCCATTACAGGATGCCCCTCGCCATGCAGGCAGATTTACTCCGACTTCAGAGGTACTAATTTTTAGGGAATTAGTAAAACCCAGGTGTCCTCGCCAGGGTACGAATCCCGGCTGTTGCAGTGGTAAGCCAACCGCCTATCGATTGCGCTAACCGGACACCCTGTTTTTGAAGTGGAAAGCCATTTCACTCCAACGCTGCCCTGGTAATGTTTTATTAATACACCACTCATTAATTTTCTTAGAAGTAACAAACTGCTTCATGTAAACATATTCGTCATACATTTCATTTTCTGGAAAGTCGACTGAAGGTTCTATTTGACTCACTAATGATGAAGATTTCTGAATATCTTCCCAAGTTGGTGTTCTGTTCAACATTACCCAGCTGTAGGCCTCAAGGTTTTGAAAATTATTTGCAGTCCATCTCTTCAAATAACTTGAAGCTGCTTCATAGAATGAAGAAACACTGGCTTTAAACTTGTTCACATCATCACGTGGAATTCCTACCATTTCCAGCTTGTCAAGAATTAGCTTAACTCTTGATGGCAAGAAACGATCGTCCAGTTTGGACTCCAAGCTAGTTCTCAACCCATTGATGTTGTCAATTACTTCAAATACAGTGACCCCCTGTCCCTCTACTTTCTGCACTGCTTCGTGGAAATAGAATGCCTGACTGTGAACAAAAATAAGCTATGCTTCGGACAGGGGGTTTTCAAAGAATTTCTGTATAAAGACTGGGCATCTGTCTTGGGACTGAAAATAGGATTTTAAAGGCAGGAACATGTGAAGAACCCTTTCAACAGCAAGCAGCAGTGCCAGCCACCTAGTCCATGCATAACCTAAAATCATCTGGAAGTCTGTGTCCACAAACTGTTAAAACTCCTTGAGACTTTCAACTCTAACTGTGTATGATTTGAAGTGCAGATACATTTTAGCAATAATCATCTCAACACCAATAAGTAATACATCTGCTGCTGCTTGAACAGTGTTGTTGAAAATATGGCATGCACATCCAACACCTATCAAACCATGTCCAAGGTTTTCTTTCAGCTTTATTGTTGTTGTTGTTGTTGCGTTCGCCAGCTTTTACCTCTGACGAAGTCCCTAGAGACTAGGAACTACGTTTTGCGTGTTAATCCATTTTTCCCTGGCAGCAGCTTGCACAGGGGTCCCTCGCCACACAGGCAGATAACTCCGACTTCGGAGGTACTCATATTTTTTTCCGTCAATGAGTAACTGACGTTTCAAGCCGGGCCCCGCTGCAGAGACCAGGGGTGGTTGTCGCGGAGAGAAATCATAAATAAAAATCCCAACCGGTGCAGCGGAGATTTGAACCCACAACTACACTGTCCCGAGGCCGGCATCTAGCCTCGAGACTAACCAGTCCCCCATGGACTTGGAATATGAGGAAACTGCAACAGGGAACACTTTTCATGCATAGCCTGCAAAGGTTCCTGCCGCCTATCCACCATATACCAGAAGTTCACGTCCACCGGAAAGTGATGATCGTCATTTTTCTTTAAAAATGTATTGCGCTTGATGATGTTAGGCCATCGTTGTTGACTCCAATTATCTACGATGAGCCATTACGATGACGTAGCACACACAGCAATGACCGTTATGACGCGCCCTTTAGATTCTTGATTACTCTAGTGAATGTAGCCTACGACGAACAGAACACGGTGCAAATTCCCTAAAGAGATAAAAACTGCGGCTGACGAAGCAGTTCACATTAATGAGAACATATAAATAATTTGCGTCATGCAAATCAATCAACGGTCATGAACAGCATCAATGTGACGTAAAGCGCAGAACAAGCCTAGACGATGGAAGGTCGCATCCACAACACTTGATTTGTCGAAAATGAAATATTGCCGGCGTACGACATTGTTTTATCGGCACAGATGTAATAAGTTTATCATCATCTTGATTTTAATGCATAGGAGTGCAAATTAGAACCGAAATTAATCAGACATCGAATGCACTTTCTGCAGCGATCGAGAGAACGTGGACCAGATCCGCCATCGTAGAAACGGAAGTTCAGCTTTATGAAAACATTGTTTTTTCCTTTCCTTTCAGCGCCCCAAAATTAGAATTTGTGTTGTCTGCACATACTGCAACTACTTTCCTTTCTAAACCTTTCTCCATCAGACAGTCATTAATAAAAACTACTAAGAATATGTTGCTAGTAACAGATGTGTCTCCTGGCAATGACTTCAATTCTAATATTTTAACTTTCAACCCCCTATTGTGATCAAAGTATCTGACAATCAAAGGAAAAATCTTGATTTCCTTGTGGTTGGAGGCATCTGTCAGTACGGAAATAAATGTTGAGTTTTCTAGGTCACATCTCAACTCGTTTTGAACATGGGGTGTGAACACATTTCGAATAATGGCTTCTGTTTTCGTACGTGCTCAAGCAAATTTTGGTTCTGAAGTAACCTGAAGTAATTTGATGTGCAGTCCATAGATATAAATGTATGATTGTGCATCACTGTATGATAGGCAAATGCACCTTCTGTAGCAGCTAATTGTTCTTCTGTGCCACCAATCTGTTCAGCTCGAAAAAATATTGTTAACGACGAGCTTGATGCAGCTGTAGCGACGGCTCTCTCGCACTATTTATGTGACTCTTAATATCACCACGTCCACTTTGGTTAATCGAAAACCCAGAGGCACATATACTGCGTTCTACAGTGAAGTCTGATATAGATATTTTAGAAAGGGGTATTCCTTTTTTAAATCTTGATTGAAACTGCATTTACGTTTTGATACCATTTGTTGCAACAATTACAAACTTGACAAACTAACTATAGTTTAAATAATAATTTTCTATGACTAAACCATATGCATAGAATAAGTTGTTAAACATTAAAATATCAAGTGACTGAATAGAGAGGACTACACATCGGATCTCACTGCCCAGAGAAGGCTAGACATCGGATCTGACTACCGAGAGAGGGCTAGATATCGGATCTCACTTCCCAGAGAGGGCTAGATATCATATCTCAATAGCCAGACAGAGTTAGACATCGGGTCTCACTTCCCAGAGAGGACTAGATATCATATCTCAATAGCCAGAGAGGGCTAGACATCTGTTCTCACTGCACAGTGATCAGGGAGGATAAAGCCACGAAAAACCAACGGACCTGAAGTGAAAATGTCCACCGTCTGTGACGCGATTCCAACACAGGAATTGTTTTGTCCGGACCTTAACGCCTTACGACTTAACCACCCAGACCCCTTCTCTCTCTCTCTCTCTCTCTCTCTCTCTCTCACTCTCAGTTGTTATATTTTTATTTTTCATATCTTCTCTCTTTTTCTAGTTTCATCACTTTGTCTTTCTCTCTCTCTCTCTCTCTCTCTCTCTCTCTCTCTCTCTCTCTCTCTCTCACTCACTCGATGTGTCTGTCTTCTTCTCCCACTTCGCTTTTGTTTCTTTCGCTCTATCTCCCTGTTTCTTCCTCCTTTCTTTTCTGTTTCTCTAACTTTTTATATTCCTGCATAAGTGCCATCATCTCTCTATCTCTCCTTGTCTCAACTTCTTTCTCGCCAGAAGAGCCTGAGACTCGCGTGAAATGAAATCTGTGCCTAAAAGTAGTCATGGCTGCAACTATGAACGATTCAGGTACTAGATTTTAATGCCAATCTGTCAAGATCTCGCAGTGACACGTGTCATGTCTTGTGTTTACGAGAAACTGGGAGAGCAGATATTTGGTCTTCAAGTGAGACATACTTCTCAGCGATGGTTCAACTAACTGCTCCATCCACAACAGATAATTGGTCGTTGTCAGCAAGTTTTGGTCAGTTTGGTCAGAAAGTTATTTACCCAAGGGCCAAATACAACGACCTGCACGGGTCGCTGGCCATAATATATACACATATTCGGGGTGTTAATAAAATCGCTGTGCAGTGGAACCTACAAGTGGATCTCAAAGTTGAAGGAGATCTGTTTCTCTGTTGAACATCCCGAAGATATTCACCAAATCTTCTCACTAAACGTCTCACGGACTCGCCAAAATAAGAAATGTTACTTCTTTGGCATATGATGGCATAAATAATGTTGCGGGACACACATGTGAAACCATCCTTGAGATTTTTGGAGGCATGTTAAAATACACAGCAGCCTAGAGGCTGTAATATTGGCAGAGAAAATACAAGGTAAAAGAGACAGAGACAGACCAAGACTAACATGGACGAGTAACATCAAAAGATGGACAAGTCAGTCTATGACAACCTGCAACATCAAATCAAGAGACAGAGCGGAATGGCGTACAATGACAGCCATCCTTCGATGCGAAGACGGCACTCTATGTTCATCATTATGATGTGCAGTGAAAATTTAGGGGAAATTGCGGGAAATGATAGTCTTCTTGTACATTTCAGCTCCAATGTGGAGCATAGTTCTGCCTCCAACATGAGCCATGAAAGCATCACATCTTCATTCACAGTTCTACCTCCAGCATGAACCATGAAAGCCTACGACCTCCGTACGTGCCCAGTAACAGACCCATCTGTGTCCCAGAGTGCTGGAGTTCAACGATTCCGGGAACTGCGGGTTTTCCCGACATAAAACAGAAATTAGGCGGGTCCAGGTTTTTTAGTGCGTCTCAAATGACGTCAATAGGATTGTGTCAATTTAGATTGTGTCCAGTGGAAGACCGCATGAATTGTGGCTGTTACTCTACAGGGAGCAGGCCCAGCAACCATTTCAGGCCTTCAACGTAGAATTTTAAAATAAAATCTGTCATTGAGTTATTGAGTTATTAGCGGTTCATCATCATTGCACTCCGAACATGCCCCCTCCTCAGCAAGTCTCGAAGTGTCCAGAGATTGACGACTCCAGTTCTGTGTTGGTTGATTAGTCTTCTTACACGCCCACTGCGCGCCTCCTAGCACCAGAGCTGGAAGTTGTCAGAGACCCACAGCTGATGGCTTGCGCCAAGATCGGTGAACCAAAACCATCCAGACCCTGCTCCACCTCTCCGTGGTGCCTCCAGTAACAGACTAACCTGTCTAGTCTGACCAAGCGAGCAGGGATCGAAGAGGGAAGACAACCCGGTAGTCAAACATGTCGTGCTAAAGTGGGATGTGCTGGGCCGAAAGGCGCAAATATAACAGTTATTATACTGCAAACTACAACACAACGCAGGCACGCTCACTTAACATCCTTTTAAGGACGGATGACGAAGAGGAATTCTACAGTCTACGAATACTCTAGAATACTTTAGTCATCGGGCGAACGCAAGCAAGCAAGCACACGCCCACTGTTTCCCGTTTCTGGCTGTGCCCATTTTAACTCCCATCTCTTTCATCCGAAGGAGTGACGTGGACTCATGGTTATAGAAGTCTTATGTCCTTCCAACTTCCCATTGATGATGTCCGCCCGATCCATTGGTTGACCGTTCTCAACAATAGCGCAGCAAGCCAACCTGTCCGCCCTTTCAATTCCCCGTACTCCAGCATGTCCTGGGACGTAGACAAAGGTGCCCTTACGTATTTTTGACTTCTGCAATGACTCTACCTATTGTCTACGTACAGATCCCGCCTCCACTTTTCGTATCATGCTCATCGAGTCACTCAGTATACAGACGTGGGTAGTCTTGTAACTCTAGCCAGATGAATGCCTTGGTCACTGCCATCACCTCCATCGTCATGCTACTCGTGGTCATAACGTATGCACCACTGTCTTCCTTGACTATTCTGCCTGCCGAGCGTGCTGTAAATGTCCATGCATTTCTTTGGTGTCGTATTAAAGATCCGTCTGTATAGATGACTGCATCTTTCTCATCGGTGTTATCCGAGATGAGACCGTTGACCTCCGCATTGACCACGATTGAGTTCTGTTCCCTACATTTCCTGTCGAGTGTGACAATACACGAGAATGTCCCCTTGAATGACGTAGGCACCGGTATCCACTCCTCGCCAGTGTTGACGTTGGTAAGCCCACAGACCTGTTTGAGGACATTTTCTGCTCGGCCCATCCATGATTTGCCTCTTTTTAGCCTGACACCCTTCCCTGTTTCGAGATTATGATGCAATGGGTGCTCTGTATCTGTACTTATATTCAGGTATGCTCGTGCCCTCCAGATCTTGAACCTGTCATCCATGGTTGGAAAGTCAAGAAGAAACCTCATTGCCACATAGGAAGTGTCCCTCGTACACCCCAAGATAATGCGCATAGCTTCATTCTGTATTTTCTCCAGCCTGTCAATTTGCGTCTTACTGACTGTAAGAACTGCCAGGACATACTCGATTGTTGCAAGGACTAGTCCCTGGAACAGAAGGGTAAGTAGCCTCTGCTCGATGTTGGCAGCTGCCATGACCTTCAAGGCTGCTAATCCTTTGCGGGATTTTATTATCACATGGTCGACGTGGTCTCGAAAACACAGGCTGCAATTAAGCTTAACTCCGAGGTACGTGACCACCCTGTCCCTGGCCACCTCATCAGCTCCCATTCGTACCACCCGTGTTTCCGTATTAACGATATGATTGTTAAGTGAGAACCATGCAACTGATGCTTTATTAGGATTAACCAATGCACCTGATACTCCACACCACAAATAGATGCGATCGTGTTCGACTTGCATTGTTAATTAAGGCGATTTGACTTCTGCCTCTTCCCTGTTGATATACCAGAATATCATCAGCAAAAGCCATAGTTCTTCCCCTACCATCCAGCTGTTGTTCCGTGATCGTTATTGTGTACACGTTAAATAGAACTGGTTACAATGGTGAGCCTTGTGGCAGCCCTGGACAAATGAATGTTGGCTCGGATGACCAACTTCCACATTTGAGTATCACCTTCCTTTGAAACAGTGCTGCAGCCATCCATCCATTGAGGAAGTGGTGCACCGCCAGTTTGAGGAGCATATGCATGAGGTATTCAAAAGGTACTCTATTGTATGCATCCTCCATATCTATAGAAGCAGCACATGTCTCCTCTCGTTTGTGGATGCCTTCGAACACGTCATAGGCGAAGACTGCCGCATTGGGCCATGTCTCTTTGTTATATCTATAACCTCCGAGTGTGGGTGGGAATGCGCGTTTCTGTTCAAGGTAACAAGTGAGAACACGGGTAACTATTTTCTCCAGCAGCTTGCCCGCGGTGTTCTGCATCATGATGATTCTGTAGGCACTGATCTGAGAATGGTCCTTGTTTGGCTTCGGTAGCGGTAGTAAGTAGCTGTGTAGCCACTCCTCCTTAATCTTGCCACTCCGAATGCTGGCATTAAATTCTTTGGCCAGTTTTTGCAAGTCGTCGTCTGCAAAATCGCCTATGTCGCCGTACCGAATACCACCTGGACCAGGAGCAGTGTTGTGTGACCTTTAAAGTGTTGTGCAAATGGTATCAGTTGTGATTGTGAGATCGTCTCCCAGGACTACATCCTCACACAATTCTGAAAGGGACCCCCGTATCCTCATTCTTACAACCTCATTTCTTTGGTCAGTCTGCTCAATGTAGCGGGCAAGCAGGGCCTTCCCTTTGCTCTCATCAGATTTGTGCCATATCTGACCTGTGCTCTGGAAGTCTGGTATGCCTCTGTGTCGTGTTGTGCCATTCATGCTCTGATGAAGGCGCCAGAATGTGGTTTGCAATTTTTTATGAGCACATTTTTTTTTACAGAAATGATCCCACTTGGCATCTTTGGCCTGCATAGCGCATATTTTAAAGTGCATAGTTTTATCGTCGACCTCTTCTTTCAGACGCTCCAAAAGCTCAGGTTGTGTTCTTCCAATCTTTCTGGCTTTCTACCATGTCTTGACCGTTGGTCTCTTGTTCCGCCACACATCCTCGACTTCAGCGTTCCACCAGGGCGGCTGCGTCCATCTCTCCTGCCTCCTGCGAGGGGCGCCCTGTTTCCTATGTCTGATTTTGCTAATGACGTCATGGTCTGTGAACTCATAGTGGAATGTGTGAGGATTCCGCTTCTGACTTCTATTACTGCCTTTCTCAATTATGAGGACACATGGATAGTGATCACTTCCGTGGAATCCCAATATGCTCCACCTGCAAACCGGTGCGATGGCAGAAGACACCAGTCCCAGGTCTATCACACTATCAGAGTCCCCTGTTCGAGTGTCCATTCTGGTTGCCCTTCCATCATTCAAGCACATTAAATCGACCGACACCAGTGCGTTCTCTAGGTCTTTCCCCTGCTTTTTGGTTATGACGTTACCCCACTGGTTTCCTCTAGCATTAAAGTCTCCAAAGAAAATGACGTTCTCCTCCTCGAATGCGAAGAGATTCTGCCATTGTTGTGTGTACACCTTCCCATTACAAGTGTACACATTTACAACCACTAAAGGAACTGGGGTCTGCACCCTAATTGCATGTACCTGCAATTCTGCATTGTCCCACGCAGACATATCAACCTGAGCTGCTACCATGTTGTTTCGCACAAGGATGGTCTGTCAAAGTTGTCTTCTATTGTAGAAACAATGAAATCCAGGGGCACTAACCGTCCTATCACCAAGAAGTGTTTATTGCAAAATCATTATATCGGCACCTAAGATATGCTGATGATACTGTACTACTAGCAGAAAATCGTACAGATCTACAATTACTTAATGAAATAAACATGACAAGCAAAAAATATGGACTAGATATGAATATCAAAAATACTAAAACTATGATGATAAACAAAGAAAATACTGAAAACCCACAATTGGATATCAAAATTGAAGGAATAGACCTGGAGACAGTTCAGAACTACAACTACCTTGGACATACTATAACCAGTGATGGAAAATGTAAAACTGAAATAAACAAAAGAATAAGAATGGCAAGAAGTACTGTCATGAAGAACATCAAAACAAATAACACCAGGGCTAACACAAAGAATAGCAAAATGTTATGTCTTTTCAACATTCCTTTATGGTGCAGAAACATGGAAATTAGACAAGAAAACAGAACAGAGAATTAAAGCCTTTGAAATTTGGATATATAGAAGAATAGGTAGAATTGGATGGAAAGAAAAGAAAACAAACGATGAAGTCTTAAAACAACTAAAAATGAAAAGAGAACTACTAAACACAATTCAAACAAGACAAATGCGATTTTTTGGCCATGTTAAGAGACACAACAGCCTACTAAAAGTAATCCTGGAGGGGAAAATACAAGGTAAAAGAGGCAGAGGCAGACCAAGACTAACATGGACGAGTAACATCAAAAGATGAAAAAGTCAACCTATGACAACCTGCACCATCAAAGCAAGAGACAGAGCGGAATGGCGCTCCATGGTAGCCAACCTTCGATGCGGAGATGGCACTCGATGATGATGAGATTAAAATCTGCTGAACTACCCCAACCAATTTCAAGATCTTCGCCGGCACTACGGAGTTCATGCATCTGGGGTGAAACTATCTTCAGTGCTTTCGCTAGAGTGTGTGGCGGCTGTGCTGCACTCTGGGGTAAGCATTTAGGAGCGGATCTGAGCACTATGGACATGCACGTTGAGTAATGAAGATGGTATACCTACTAGACTCAACTTTCTATGACCATCTCATTTCCAGAGACTGTATTCTTCTTTCAACTCCAGCAATAGTTACGATTGGAGACAAATAATAATAAATGAATAAATAATGCGAATCATGGACAATAGGACAACAGACAAGAAAATCACTGGAGTCTGTAGAAATGTGCGGCGGGTGCAGTGTGATAATGGTGACGTCACTGACGGGGTAAATGAAAAAGACGAAGTGTCTGTTATGTACTGTGTAGAAATGTGGTTTTACAGAAGAATGTTGAGAGTACCATGGACAGCTAAGAAGAGTAATGAAGAGATTCTGAGAAAGGTCAAAGCAAAAAGAGATCTAATTTCCAATGTTAGGAAGAGACAATCATCATTTTTTGGCCATGTAATGAGAAGAGAACAACTTGAATATATTGTAACAACTGGAAAAATTGAGGGACGAAGAGATAGAGGGAAGCAAAGAGAAAAAATAACAGACAGCTTAAGAGAATGGCTTGGCAGAAGGTCAACAACAGAAATGATAAATAGCTGCCGAGATCGAATGTTGTGGAGAGACATGATCACCTACGCCACTAGGCCCGGTAATTGATAATGATGATGATGATGATGATGATTGTTATAGACGGAAACTTCCGAGGCGATAGTCAGCGAATCATTTCAGAGGAGGAGGTATGTTTACAGCACTCGGAAAAATTGACAAATAATCAACAACAGAAAAAACAATAAAAGAACAATATATGGACCGAAGCAGGATCGAACCCGTACTCAGTGGCACATCGCCTTGCCATAAAAAGCCAAACGCTAGGGAACACTGCCACTCAGATAAAAAGTTACAATCAACGCAGACCGGACGGGCGTCCTCGAAAAAAGGTGGAACGGGAATTCTACAAAGAGCCCAGTGAAATGTAACAGTGGAAGATGACAACCAAAGGTCAGAGGACCAGATTCGATCGCTCTCATTGACATGACCCACACATCCTGAGGTGAACCCGAAAACAGGAGTTTTTTCGGTCTTCTCTCCCCCCCCCTCCCCGCGCCTCCCTCCCTTCACAATCCCTGCTACCTACCGAATTGGTTCAGAAATGCGTGATGTGATGTTATTCATGCAGGATTTATGACACTCTCTCTCTCTCTCTCTCTCTCTCTCTCTCTGCGATCAAGACTCAATCAGAATAGGATTCCAGACTCTCTCATGAAGTCAGCTGTCTGTTTAAGCGATTCGATTGCCCCATATAAATTTTATATAAGATTTATGATACAATCTTTCAATGAAAATGACGACAAAAATATTATATTTACTAAAAAAAAAACTATATGGATTCACATAATTAAAAACTTACTAAAATATCAACCGAAGCAGCGATAGCTCAGTGGTTAGTCAACTGGACTACAAAGGACAAGAGGTAGGGTTCGATCCCAACCGACGGCTTCCGGGTTCACCCAGTCTTAAATGGATACCGGATTTTTTTTCTGGGAAAGTAAAGCGGCACGGGCGTAATACCGACCATATTACCCCAAAAATCATGTGCTGAAGGTCTGTAAAATTTATAGTCACTAACACCATATTCCCTATACGCCACTTGGCGTGACGGGGGCTCTTTACTTACTTTACTATAATATCCAAACTTATCTCAAAATCCCTGCTTTCCTAAATCTCAGACTCTGTTAACTAGAACGCTATCAGTCACCCCCTTATACTGCCCCCCGACGTTTCCTCTTCCAATGAGGAAGGAAAGAAGCAGAATTATAATACTTTCGTTCTTTGAAGACCTTCTTTGTTTGAGTCTTGCCTAATAGAGGCCTAACTTTGTCAATAATGTTTTATTATGTAAATGTTTTGAATGCATTTTACTACCGTTTTTCACTTTACATTTTGCGTGAATCAGTTTTGTAATTGAGTTATTGAGTTATTTGCGGGTCATCATCGTTGCACTCCGAACATGTCCATAGGTGCTCAGATCCCCTCCTCAGCAATTCCCTCAGTGTCCAGCGACTGACGACTCCAGTTCTATGTTGGTTGATAAGTCTTCTAACACGGCCACTAAGTTTCTCATTTCTGGCTGTGCCCATCTTAACTCCCATTTCCATCATCCGAAGAAGTGACGTGGATCTGTGTTTGTCGAAGTCATGTGCTCTTCCCACATCTCGGAGGGCATTGATGATGTCCGCCCGATCCATTGGTTGCCCGTCCTCAACGACAGCGCAGCTAGCCAACCTGTCCGCTCTTTCATTTCCCCGTACTCCAGCATGTCCAGGGACATAGACAAAGGTGATCATAGTATTTTGGATTTCTGCAACGACTCTACCCATTGCATGCGTACAGATCCCGCCTCCTTTTTTTTTTATCATGCTCATCGAATCACTCAGTATACATGCGTGGGTGCAGTCTTGTGACTCTAACCATTTGAATGCCTTGGTCACTGCCATCGCCTCCATTGTCATGCTACTCGTGGTCGTGACGTATGCACCACTGTCTTCGTAGACTATTCTGCCTGCCGAGCGTGCTGTAAATGCCCATGCACTTCTTTGGTGTCGTCTTACAGAACCGTCTGTATAGATGACTGCATCTTTCTCATCGGTGTTATCGCAGATGAGACCGTTGACCTCAGCATTAACCACGACCGGGTTCTGTTCCCTATTTTTCCTGTCGAGTGTGACAATACACGAGAAAGTCCCCTTGAATGACGTAGGCACTTGTATCCACTCCTCACCAACGTTGATATTGGTAAGCCCACAGACCTGTTTGATGACATCTTCTGCTCGCCCACCCATGATTTGCCTCTTTTTAGCCTGTCACCTTTCTCTGTGTTGAGCACGTGGTGCAATGGATGCTCTGTATCTGTACTAATCTTCAGGTATGTCATCAACGTGTCCCTGGTCACCTCATCAGCATCAGCTTCCATTCGTACTACCGGTGTGGTCGTATGAACGATATGATTGTTAAGGGAGAACCATGAAACTGATGCTTTATTAGGATTAACCACGGCACCTGATACCCCACACCAGGAAGAAATGCGATCGAGTTCGTCTTGCATTGTTGAAGCGATTCCCCGTCTGTCTCTTCCCTGTCGATATACCAGAATATCATCAACAAAAGTCATAGTTCTTCCCCTCCCATCCAGCTGTTGTTCCATGATCGTTATTGTGTACACGTTAAATAGAACTGGTGACAATGGTGAGCCTTGTGGTAGCCCTGGACAAATGGATGTTGGCTCTTGCTCCCTGGAGAAGTTCATAAACTAAGTAAAAAGCGTACTCTTACAGTAACTTTTATAACTTATATTTTAATCATTATTTTGTCAAATATTGTATCTATCATTGTTGTACAACTCTCTATATATTATAAATAAAACACCCTAAAGCATATCAAGCAATTCAAAACTGCGCGTTGTCATATTAAAACTGTCAAAATGTTCTACTTTTGTGCTATTGAGTTATTTGCCGGTCATCATCATTGCACTCCGAACATGTCCATAAGTGCTCAGATTCCCTCCTCAGCAAGTTCCGCAGTGTCCAGCGACTGACGACTCCAGTTCTGTGTTGGTTGATAAGTCTTCTTACGCGCCCACTAAGTTTCTCATTTCTGGCCGTGCCCATCTTAACTGCCATCTCTATCATCCGAAGAAGTGACGTGGATTTGTGCTTGTCGAAGTCCTGTGCTCTTCCCACATCTCGGAGGGCATTGATGATGTCCGCCCTACTTTTGTGTGACCTGGACCAGTAAATTGTCATGTCCTCACCGACTATATGATGTCAGTCTCTGTGTATTTTTATCCAGACAACATAATAGAATGGCTTGGCAGAAGATCAACAACAGAAATGATAACTAACTGTCGAGATCGAAAGTTGTGGAGAGACATGATCACCTACGCCAGCAGGCACGGTACTTGATGATGATGATGACGATGTTGTTATCATTTCCTCGCCATGCATCCCTTAGCAATTCTCTCTTTGTTGTTGTTGTTTTTATAAATCTGTTATTAATATCTCGTGTCCAGTGAAGATATATGTAGCAAGACTGACTTTTGTTATGAATTAGTTTGTATGTGGAGAAAACAAGGAAAACAAAGAAAAGCTGAGGTTGATGAAATGGAGCGGGAGGTGGAGAGGTTGAAGAAATAAGTGAAAGCGAAGAAGCAGGAGAAATAAATTAAAGAGGAGAGGATGAAGAAACAAATAAAATAAAATAAAAGACTGCGGAAAAGAAATAAATCGACATAAAAAAAAGAAAGTAAAGTACCCCCGTCACGCCAAGTAGCGTATAGGGAATATGGTGTTAGTGACCATAAATTGTACAGACCTTCGGCACACGATTTTTGGGGTAATGTGATCGGTATTACGCCCGTGCCGCTTTACTTTCCCAGAAAAAAATCCGGTACCCATTAAAGGCTGGGTGAACCTGGAAGCCAATCGGTTAGGATCGAACCCTACCTCTTGTCCTTTGTAGTCCAGTTCACTAACCACTGAGCTAAATCGACATTGGGAGGAACAAATAAATAGAAGAGGACGAAATAAATGAAAGAGGGGGTAAAGATGAAGAACGAAATGAAATCAGAGGTAAAGAAGACGAAATAAATGACAGAGTAGGTAAATGAAATAAATAAATGCAAGATGAGGTAAAGATGAAGAAAGAAATGCAAGATGAGGTAAAGATGAAGAAGTAAATGAAAGATGAGGTAAAGATGAAGAAGTAAATGAAGGATTGGGGTAAAGAGGAAGAAAGAACTGAAATCAGAAGAAAAAATAAATGAATGAGAAAGAGAGAGAGAGAAATATATAAATGAAACCAGATGTAAATAGGAAGTAATGAATAAAATCAGATGTTAATAGGAAGTAATAAATACAATCAGAGGTAAATAGGAAGAAATAAATGAAAGAGGAAGTAAATATGAAGAAATAAATTAAAGATGAAAAAAGAGAAATACATAAATAAAATCAGAGGTAAAGAGGAAGAAATAAATGAAAGAGAAGGAGAAAAGGGAAAAATAAGTGAACGAAAGTAAAAACACGTTGTTTGTTTTGCATTCCAGATGCTGCATAGGCATGGATAGTAAAACAATCATCGACTCATAGCTGACTGTTTGTGCCGTATTAGTGAACAAGGATAGACCCTGATCCCATTCCAGATCCCCGTAGTGGGCTTGAAAACAGTCTAACTAGCCTGGACAAGAGAGCAGGTAAAAATAGGGAAGGGTAACCCGGTACCCAAATATGTCAGGCTGACGTCGGATATGTCAGGCTGAAAGTCGTAGAAATCGCACTTTGATATGGACCGCACATCTACACCTATATCATTATCATCATCATCATCAAGTACCATGCCTGCTGGCGTAGGTGATCATGTCTTTCGACAACTTTCGATCTCGACAGTTATTTATCATTTCTGTTGTTGACCTTCTGCCAAGCCATTCTCTTAAGCTGTCTGGTATCTTTTCTCTTTGCTATCCTCTATCTCCTTGTCCTCAAATTTTCCCAGTTGTCACAATATATTCCATCTGTTCCGTTCTCATTACATGGTCAAACAATGATGATTGTTTCTTCTTAAAATTTGCTTTGGCCTCTTTCAGAACGTTTTTGTTACTCTTCTTAGCTGTCCACGGTATTCTCAACAATCTTCTGTAAAACCACATTTCTACAGCTTATATATCACGTCCTTTTCCTTTATTTTTATAGACAATTAACCCCCACCCCCTCTCTCACACTCTGTCCACCCCACCTCCAGTCTTTTTTTCAGAGATCCTTCCAGCTGTTCGTTCTTTTTAAGTCGATTCAGTTTTCTCCCTATATCTGTCCGCCCCCACACCTGTGTAGTGTAGTGTTGCAGTACCTGCAGATTTGATCTCCCGTGACACGGAGGAATTTGTAATCTCGGTCTGGTGTTAACTTCTCGAGTCGACAGTTTATGCTAGACCGGAAGTTTAGAAAATTTGCGTGGCCAAAACGTCCAGACATTTCGTGTCACGTGACTCTGTGCCTCCATTTTACTTCTTTCTTTTCACACTTGCTTGCTTCTGGTCGGGTACTTGTTGTTTCATTTTTTTTTTTTTGTAGGAAGGGAAATAATAATACCCGTCCTGATTGAGGATAGAATGAGGAAGGGCAGGCGGTAAAGCGATAATTGCTAAGATATGAATGAGAGTCAAGGCGAGGCTATTATTGAATAGTTGTAGTAGTAACCTCCGTCAGTCATAGTTGACTATGGTTTTTACAGCGCCCCTTGAAATGTTATATTTTCTTTTCTTTTCTTTCGTCGTGTATTCTCTTTCTTTATGAATCTGTCTGCTTCTTGTTTGAGGTGAACCTTTAGATTGTGTTTCCAGAAATTGCGGTCTGCAGCTATGTCTTCTCATGCTGCAGGGTTTATGTTCAGAGTCTTCATGTCGCGTTTACACACATCTACAAATAGAAGTTTTGGGCGCTCCCTAGTTCTTTTACCATATGCCAGTTGTCCGTAGAGTATATCTTTTGGTATGCGGCCATACGGTGTACAATGCCAAGCCAGCGTAACCTACGTTGTTTGAGCAGCGTGTAGATATTCGGGAGGCCCGTGCAAGTCATGACCTCAACGTTTGTCACTTTATCCTTCCAGGTGATACCAAGAATACGGCGTAGACATCGCATATGGAATCCATTTAGCCTTCTCTCCTGCTTTACATAGGTTGTCCAAGATTCGCTGCCATACAGGAGGATACTAATTATGCAGGCATTGTACACTGCGGCTTTTGTTTTAATTGTCAGTTTGCTATTTTGCCAGACACGCTTAGAAAGACGGGCAAAGGTGGTAGCGGCTTTACCAATACGAGTGTCAATTTCTGTACCTAAAGATAGTCTGTCGCTGATGATGGACCCCAGGTAGTTATACCGCCGCACGATATCAAGTTTATAGTTTTCCATAGAGATTTCAGGTGTTGCTTCGATGTCCTGACCGAGTATGTTAGTTTTCTTCAAACTTATTGTTAGACCGAAGTCTCGGCAGGCATGTGAAAAGCGATGTACCTCTTGTGTCCAATGCTGTATTATTGTTGGCGTCGTATACTACAAGTCCGCCAACCTTTTTTATTTGAGTTGAAAATTGTTATTTTTGTATTTAACCTAATTTCTTTGGACTTCCATATGTTTCCCAGTGCAACAAAAGCTCCTCTTGCTTTTGATTTCCTTATTTTGGTATTTTATAGTGAAAGAAAGCAAAAATAAAGGACTCAGTCTTAATAGCAAAAAAGACAGAAGTAATGGTAATAACAAAGAAAAAGACATCACCTCAGTGCAGAATAAAGACAAGTGGAACAATATTAAAACAGGTACATGAATTTAAATATTTGGGAACTTTGTTAACCTCAGACGGAATATGTACAAAAGAGGTGAGATGCAGAATGGCTCAGGCAAAAGCAGCTTTCCAGAAAATGAGGAAGATACTATGCAATCCATTTTTGACCATAGAATCAAGAAACAGAGTTCTTAAATGTTATGTAGAGCCAGTCTTAACATATGGATTTGAATCATAGACAATAGGACAACAAACAACAAAATCACTGGAGTCTGTGGAAATGTGGTTTTACAGAAGAATGTTGAGAATACCATGGACAGCTAAGAAGAGTAATGGAGATGTTCTGAGACAGGTCAAAGCAAAAAGAGAGCTAATTTCCAATATTAGGAAGAAGCAATCATAATTTTTTGGTCATGTAATAGGAAGAGAACAACAGGAATATATTGTAACAATTGGAAAAATTGAGGGACGAAGAGATATAGGGAAACAAAGATAGAAATTACCAGACAGCTTAAGAAAATGGCTTGGCAGAAGGTCAACAACAGAAATGATAAAGAACTGTCGATGTCGAAAGTTGTGGAGAGACATAATCACCTACGCTAGTAGGCCCGGTACTTGATGATGATGATTTTGGTATTATGTTCCTCCCTCTTTTATCTATATTACTGCCGAGATATATGTTAGATTGTACTTATAGTAGAGGTATTTCTCCTAATTTTATTTGGTTATTGCCAACTGCATTAATTCCCATAATGATAGTCTTATCATTATTAATTTTCAGTCCATTGCAGTTGTGATCTCTCATCAAGTATGTTCATTTTATCCTGCATCTGTTGGTGGCTGTGTGATAGGAGAGCTATGTCATCAGCAAAGTCCTAAGTCATTAAGTTGTTTCTTCAGTGACCACTGGATTCCATTTCTTTTTTGTTTTGAGTTATTTTCATAATTCAATCTATGGCCAGTAGAAAGAGAAATGGAGATAGAAGGCGTCCCTGCCTTACTCCGGTTCTTATTTCAGATGCGTCTTTAAGCTGTCCTTCATGCACCACACTATATTTCGTTCTTTCATACATTGTTTTTATCAGTATAATAAACTTTATGGAGATTCCGTAATGACTCAGCAACTTCCAAAGCATTCTTCTGTCTAAACTATCAAATGCCTTTTCGTAACATATAAATCCAATATAAAGTGGGGATTTTAGTTCTAAAATTTATTCAGCTATTATACGTAGAGTAGTTATTTGATCAGCACATGATCTGTTTTCCCTAAAACTTGCTTGTTCATCTCTCAAATGTTTCTTTATGGCCTCTTTTAGTCTCTCCAGAATGATTCTGCTTAATATTTTTCCTGCCACTGATAGTAGCATAATTCCCCTATGATTTGTGCACTCCCGTAAACTTCCTTTCTTTGGTAGTTTGATCATATAACCTTCTTTTCAGTCTTTAGGTATTTCTTCCCTCTCCCAAATTGTATCTAATAGATTGTGTAGCATCTTGATAGAGGTGTTAATATCTGCTTAGATTGCTTCTGAAGGAATTCCATCTGGTCCTGTGGTTTTACCATTTTTTAATAGTTTGATGGCTTTCATTATTTCTTCTTTACTTAGTTTTCCACAGTTAACGTATAACTCTTCTTCTGCTGGTAGTATATCTGGAGGATTATTTGAGCCGGGTCTGTTCAAAAGTTCTTCAAAGTACTCTTTCCATCTCTCCCTTTGTTCCCTTATATTACTAAGCAGATTTCCTTTCTTATCTTTACTAAAGGCATTGATCTGTTTGTATTTTCCACTTAATTTCTTTGTGCTGTTGTACAATTCTTTCATATTCCCTTTATTTGCTGCTTCCTCTGCCTCTATCAGCAAGCTCATCTATATATTTCCGCTTATCCATTTTAATGCATCTTCTCACTTCTTTGTTCACCTCTATGTAAGCTTCCTGTGTTTTGGGTTTATGACATTTCGTTTCGCTTTTATTTATGTCTGCTTTCTTGTTCTTTCTTTCTTTAATTTTTTCCAGGGTCTCTGCTGTCATCCATGCCTTATTCTTCGCATGTCTCTTTCCATATATCTTTTACCTGTTTCCAATGATTTTCTATATTTATTGTATTTTCTAGTTGTTGGAGGACTTGGTATTTGTTTGATATTGTGACTGCGAATTTATCTTTAATTCCTTGTTCTTTAAGAAACCCTACATTGAAATACTTTCTACCCTTATTCATTGTAGTATATCTTTTTAGTTTAAGTTTAAGTTTGGCTATAATAAAATGATGATCAGAAGCTACATCTACCCCTTTATATACTTTTACATCCTGTAAGGATGACTTAAACTTATTATTAATACATATGTGGTCAATTTGATTCTCCGTTCTATGATCTGGTGACACCCGTGTAGCTTTGTGTATTCTTTTATTTTGGAATATTGTTCCTCCAGGGCTCACTTTAATCACTTGATTAAGGGAACATAAATTCACAAATATCTCTCCGTTCTCGTTTATATCTCCAAGTCCATGTTTTCCTATAATCTCTTCGAAGCCTCTGTTGTCTGATCCTACTTTAGCAACATTTATTACCTAACAAATCAATATAAATTTGTATATGTAAATCCCCCACTACCTGAAAAAGACTTGAGCAAAACTCCCATTATTTGTGCTGTGATTGTTTTAGCCGCGTGTAGCTATTTTCTTAAAAAGAACTGTTAACCACAGCCGAAAATATATTTAAAGTCATGCCTGGTTTAAACATCAATTGAAAATTACTATCCTAAGACATACCGACGGCACTACTGCTGGTATAAAGACCCGAAGAATTGTTTATATAATTGTTGACAGAAATAAATAGAAAACATTACTTGGCCATAAATATTCATCATCATTGAGTGTCGTCTCCGCATCGAAGGTTGGTTACTATGGAGCGCATTCCACTCTGTCTCTTGCTTTCATAGTGCATGTTGTCATAGGCTGACTTGTCCATCTTTTGATGTCACTCGTCAATGTTAGTCTTGGGATCTGCCTCTGCCTTTTTTTACCATGTATTTTATTATAAATATTAAGAACGCGAAAAAAAAACGTATTGAAAATTACTCTGAATTCAAAAACATGAATATCAGACTGCACGAATGTGACGTCGAGGTGGGAGATACCAGACGCCAGCGCTGCGCAAGAATCCAGAGAAAGCTTGTAAACCGATGCATAAATCTAAATGAATACCAGTCGTCAGTCGCTGGATACTGCAGGACTTGCTGAGAAGGGGATCTGAGCACCTATGGACATGTTCGGAGTGCAATGATGATGACCCTAAAAAACTCAGCAGTTCAAAGTTAAATTAACGAGACTTGAATCGACGACTTAACACTCGAGTTTTCACCCATAAGTGTTCGGAGACTTCTGGATAGTGCCGCTTCAATCATCGAAACTCACGATGCGAAGGCGGCATTCCTCACCTTCCCAGAGTAATATCATGGTACCCATTTCCGTCAGCGGCTTGGTCAACTGCGGGGGGTATTTTTTTCTAAGCACGAGTACAACTCACACTGCTTCCAGCGGGAATAGAGCACTGGTTGTTCGAACGTCGTTAGCCAAGTCGGGTGGTTTTCCCAACTAGGATACTCAGACCCCCACTATGAAAGTGATTGGAAGAAGCTGCATCATAGAAGGTAAACAAATTCTATGGTTACAAAGTGAATATTGCATTCCTCGATACTCTCAGATTTTCCAATCTTTCATCGTTTTGTTGCAAACATACTATCTATATATATATCTATTGGGGATATGGTTGGTTGGTTGCGTTCGCCCGATGACTAAAGTATTCTAGAGTATCGTTGTAGACAGAATATTCCTCTTCATCATCCGCCCTTACAAGAATGTAGTGGACGTGTCTGCGTTGTGTTGTGGTTTCCAGTATAAATGTTATATTTGCGCCTTTCGGCCCAACACATCCGACTTCAGCACGACATTTTTGAGTACCGGGTTGTCTTCCCTCTTCGATCCCTGCACGCTTGGCCAGACTAGACAGGTTAGTCTGTTACTGGAGGCACCACGAAGAGGTGGAGCAGGGTCTGGATGGTTTTGGATCACCGATCCTGCCGCAAGTCATCAGCTGTGGGTCGCTGACAACTTCCAGCTCTGGTGCTGGTAGGCGCGCCTTCGCATCCTATTGGGGATATTGATTGGTCTCGAGGCAAGACGCCGGTCTCGAAACAGAGAGGTTGTGAGTTCAAATCTCGGCTACACTAGTTTGCTTTTTTTATTTATGATTTCTCTCTGCGGTATCCACCCCTGGTCTCAGTAGCGAGGCCCGGCATGAAAAGTCAATTACTCATGGACGGAAAAAATATGAGTACCTCCGAAATCGGAGTTACCTGCTTGTACGGCGAGGGACACTAAGCACACGCTGCCAGGGAAAAACGGATTTACACGCAAAATTCAGTTCCTTGGTGTGAAAGCTGGCGAAAGAAAAAAAAAATCCATCTATTGACCAATCGAGCCGTGCCGGCCCATAGGGCATAGACCCAGATACTCTTTCTGATTAAAAAAAAAAAAAATTCTTTCCAGCAGTCTGAATCCTTGCAAAGATCTTTTTATCAAATCACGCCATTAGTCTCTGTTCTGTGCCAGCATCTCAATATCTTTGAGGGAGTCGATTCCTGCTGCCTTTGCCTCCCTGATCAATGTTCTTCTCAGTGTTTACATGTACATTTTTGTTACATAGGCTACAAACATTACCTACTAAAATATTCATACATAAATATTGACATTAGCTAAACACATTTACGTTGTGTATGTTGCATCATACACCGAAAGTTCTCCCATAAAATATCAGTTTTGATAATGAGCTCAATGCACTAGGCGCATAACATCGTTATCTATCATCATCATCATCATCATCATCATTATGTGCCATACCGATTGGCGTAGACAATTATGTCCCTCCACAATCTTCTATCTACAGTGCATCATATCAGTTCTGTTGTTGACTGCCGTCCATGCCATGACACCAGGCCATCTAGTATTTGCTCTCTTTGTCGTCCGCGATCTCTCTTTTCTTTTATTTTGCCAGTTGTAACCAAGTATTCCAACTTTCCTCTTATCATGATGTGCCCGAAGAATGTTGATTGTTTCTTTCTGATGTTTTTAGGAGCTGCCTTTTTATGTTGGCCTCTTTGAGAATTTCCTCATTGGTCTTTTTAGCTGGCCAGGAAACTTTCAACATTTATAAATATTGCAAAAATTGCCAGATTGAACATTTACGTTTTGTAAATATATGCAACTATAGAAGAATAGGTAGAATAGGATGGAAACAAAAGAAAACAAACGTTGAAGTTTTGAAACAACTAAAAATGAAAAGAGAACTACTAAACACAATTAGAACAAGACAAATGAAATTCTTGGGGCATGCTAAAAGACACAACGGCCTATTAAAAGTAATATTGAAAGGGAAAATACAAGGTAAAAGAGGCAGAGGCAGACCAAGACTGACATGGACGAGTAACATCAAAAGATGGACAAGTCAACCTATGACAATCTGCACCATCAAAGCAAGAGACAGAGTGGAATGGCGCTCCATTGTAGCCAATCTTCCATGCGGAGACGGCACTCAATGATGATGATGATGATGTTGCGCCACACACTGAATGTTCTCCCATAAAATATCACTTTTAAGAATGAGTTTAATATACTAGGCGTATAACATCGAGTTGGGAGCCGCGTTACGCCTCTTGGCGTGACGGGGGTACTTTATTTTACTATAACATCGCGTTCTATAAATGTTGCAAAATTTCCCAGATTGAACTAAAATGCCACTTTTAGATTAAAGCAAAAAGCTGTGCTCGATTACCGTCACCCAAAGCTTTCTATTAGAGGATGCGGTTTGGGTAATTTCAAGAAGGATAAGGAAAAGTAGGAAGTTTAGGCGTTTGTGGATAGAACAGCAAAAAAATGTCATGGGAAGTGATATGTTTACAACACTCGGTAAAAAAAAATCACATATAATCAACAGAAAAAGAACACAGCCCTAAGCGGGATCGAAGCTGAAAGTTTTTATTTTTCCGAGAGCTGTAAACATACCTCTTCTCCTGAAGTGGTTCGCTGATCACCTGGGAAGTTTCCCTCTGTAATGATAGTAAAGTAAAGAGCCCCGTCACGCCAAGTGGCGTATAGGGAATATGGTGTTAGTAACCATACGTTTTACAAACCTTCGACACATTATTTTTGGGGTAATGTGGTCGGTATTACGCCCGTGCCGCTTTACTTTCCCAGAAAAAAATCCGGTACCCATTAAAGGCTAGGTGAACCTGGAAGCCGTCGGTTGGGATCGAACCCTACCTCTTGTACTTTGTAGTCAAGTTCACTAACCACTGAGCTATCGCGGCTCCCTCTATAATGATATTCATCTATTATTTGTCTCCAGTTTACGGATATTGGACAATCTCGTTACAGCTAAAATGGGTTCAATGGTGAAAAATCACACAGAATAGAAAAAGCTAACACTCAAAATGATAGTGATGAAGTTGAGAGAAATGTCAGCTTGACATAAACGATTTATTGAAATCTCTTTAACGTCGTTTACGGAAGAGTGAATTTATGAGACTCAGAGAACCGGAAGTCAATATAGAGACTAGTAAAATAGGGAGAGGAGTGTAAACAGTAAGCTGCAGTAACTGTCATCTATTTGTTACGTCATGTGCTTAGAAGGCTGTGTGCCAGTGCTGTTCAAGCTGTTCAATAAATCAAGCAGGCGGTAAGACAGGGTTGTGTATACTCTCATCAACATCATCATCATGTGCCATACCGGTTGGCGTGTGATCATGTCCCTCCACAATCTTCTATCTACTGTGCATCGTATCAGTTCTGTTGTTGACTGTTTTCCATGCTATGACACCAAGCTATCCAGTATTTTCTCTTTTTGTCGCTCGCGATCTCTCTTTCCTTTTATTTTGCCATTTGTAACCAAGTATTCCAACTTTCCTCTTCTCATGATGTGCCCGAAAAATGTTGATTGCTTCTTTCTGATGTTTTTTAAGAGCTCCCTTTTTGTGTTGGCCTCTTTCAGAACTTCCTCATTGGTCTTTTTAGCTGTCCAGGGAACTTTCAACATTCTTCTGAGAAATCCAATCTCTGTGGCCTCCAATCGTCTTTTCATTTGTTTGTCCACTGTCCATGATTCGCTTCCATAGGTCAGAATTGGTTCTATATAGCACCGATGATACTCTCATCACATTTGTTTAATCTGTATAATGAGATTTTGAGAGTATCCATTAAGAGCATACTCAGAATGACAGTTGGTGGTTATAATATAAGCCCGGTTTGAAATAAGACCCGGTTTGAAATAAGACCCGGTTTTAAATAAGACCCGGTTTAAAATAAGACCCGGTTTGAAATAAGACCCGGTTTGAAATAAGACCCGGTTTGAAATAATACCCGGTTTGAAACGTCAATTACTCATCAACGAAATAAATATGAGTACTTCCGGAAACGGACTTATCTTCCTGTACGGCGATGGACCCCTGTGCACACATCTGCCAGGGAAAAACGGATTAACACTCAAAATTCAGTTCCTAGTCTCTAGTGACTTCGCCAGAGGTGAAAGCTAGTGAACGGAAAAACATAAATAAATAATATATATATATATATATATATATATATATATATATATATATATATATATATATATATAAAACCACCCAGAGATGAGTTGATAACAGTAATAAGAAATCAGAACTACAAAAAATGATTATCATCATCAGGTAGCATGTTCTTTGCAGAATAGATAGGTCTCCCACTTCTGTTGTCATGTTCAAGGTCTTGAAACCGCCTTCTTCTGTAGCAGTGGGTGTGAGGGTGAGAATGAGAGTAGGGGATAGTTGGAAAGAGTGAGTTGGAGAAACATAGCACGGGGAACAGTTACGAGAATTAGGAGTAGAATTATGTTAGAGGTAGAGCAGGAATCTCGTGACTGATAAGAGTGTAAACATAGAGGTGAGTTAGGTGACGTAGATGAATTCTATTGGTAGGGAGACGGAGGAGGTGAGTTTTGGTTGGATAGTGGACGAAATATATAAGTTCATACACGGAGCTAGAAGGTGGCTCTGCAGAGAACATTGATACGTAGGTGGGAAGTTAGAGGCGACCTGGTAGATCAGGCGTCAGCCCATAGGTTCATCGAGCCCAAAGTTAGAATAACTATCAATAGCATAGGCGCTCGTTAGAACCAACGTAGAAGAGTCTCTCGTGTATTATAGAGACAGTGATATTATGTTAGAGATAGTGGCCAGGGCCTTAGCAAATTAGTATAGCAGAAATTAGATTAATCAGGCTGTGTGCGATATAAGACCTGAAGTGAGAGTGTCCAGTGGAGAATGTGCATTTCTTGAACCGATGTGTGAAAGGCCAAGCGGGATGTGTAGACCACTGGCCGTTGTACATATTTTGTGAATAGTTTGACATTGTTAGGGCTGCTGATTAAAGTTATGTGACCTTCCCAACATAAGTCTTCAGTGTGCAGCCATTTATTATTCCAGCAGTCGTTACATACGCCATGACGCTGAGCTGAGGGGAAGTTGTCGCGGGCACATACAAGTCGGAGAATCAAGAAGCCAGTCAGTACGGTCCAGCTTACAAGCGAAGTACGATCAGGGTACAGTGTGTGTACTTGACAGTAACCCCGGTCACAGACACGATGACCGACGAGTTTGACAGTTGAGAAGGTGTGCGAGCGCGGGCTACCATAGCACGGCTCGTTTAACATCATTAGCATCATTGCATAGCTGTTACAATACAAGGGTGCGATGCACGATGGTCCTGTGAGGTCTTAATGTATTACAAGACCAGGTTACAATTACGAAATACAAGGCAAGGTTACGAATCGGAAATACAAGGTCAGAAATATAAGGTCAGGTTACGCTTCTCGGTCTGCCCTTGATGCGTTGCCCAGGAACCATGCCTTGCATTATTGTTCTTTCCTGCCCGCAGTGTCTTTTGACGAGGTCATAGTATTTTACTTTCCTCTGCAGAATGATGTTTTACAAGCTAGTTATTTTAAATGTTTAAATATTTTAAATATCCTGTCTTCATTGCACTTTTTCATTATCCAAGGTATCTTACGGATTTGTTGTTGTTGTAGAATTTTCTTTCGAATGAATAGAGTTTCTTCCTTGGTGTGTGTCAGATCGTCCATGATTCATCATACTAGAAATGTTTATAGTGATGGAAATTAAAGTTCAGAACAAAAAAATATGGAAATAATGATCGCAACAAAGGAAAGGTATCTAAATTACACGTTTGAAGTGAGTGGGACAGACCGTATTAAAATAAATCAATTCATTCTTATAAATGGGAACGATGGTAGATTATAACACAGGTGTATTCCACAGTGAAGAAAATTAAATTATGTTATGCAAGTTATTTTTGACAATTAGATGGAGAAACGTATGTACAAGTGATCTTTACGTATAGTAGTAGATCATAAGTAAATAGTTGGAAACCATTGAAATATGGTTTTACAGAATAATTGTGAGCATATAATGGACAGCTAAAAATAGTAACTAGATCGTTCTTCAAGTGGGCTCAAGGTAAAAAGAAAGTCTGTTGTTAACTCTAGGAGTGGAACGGTCGCGGCTTTTCACCAGGCAGTGAATAAGGAGACATCATTTTGAGCATGTCTTGACGAACGTGTTTTGGCAGTAACACAAATGAAGGAAGAAGATATAAGAGGAAATCATCATGATCATCATCAAGTACCATGCCTGCTAGCGTAGGTGATCATGTCCCTACACAACTTTTTATCTCGACAGTTATTTATCATTTCTGTTGTTGACCTTCTGCCACGCGATTCTCTTAAGCTGCCTGGTATCTTTTCTCTTTGCTTCCTTCTATCTCTTCGTTGCTTCAATTTTTCCAGTTGTACAATATATTCCAGCTATTCTCTTCTTTTTACATGGCCAAGAAATTATGATTGTTTCTTCCTAATATTGGAAATTAGCTCTCCGTTTGCTTTGGCCTTTTTCAGAACATTTTCATTACTCTTCTTAGCTGTCCATGACATTCTCAACATTCTTCTGTAAAACCACATTTCTACAGACTCCAGTGATTTTCTTGTCTGTTGCCCTATTGTCCATGATTCACATCCATATGTTAAGACTGTCATTACATAACATTTAAAAACTCTTTTTCTTGTTTCTATTGTCAAAAATGGATTGCATAGTATCTTCCTCATTTTTTGGAAAGCTGCTTTTGCCTGGGCCATTCTGCATCTCACCTCTTTTGTACATCTTCCGTCTGAGGTTAACAAAGTTCCCCAAATATTTAAATTCATTTACCTGTATTAATATTGTTCCACTTGTCTTTATTTTGCACTGAGGTGATGTCTTTTTCTTTGTTGTTACCATTACTTCTGTCTTTTTGCTATTAAGACCGAGTCCTTAATTTTTGCTTTCTTTCACTATAAAGTCTAACATTTCTTGTAACTTATTTTCACTCTTAGCAATTAAGACTATATCATTAGTATACCTTAGATTATCTATATTATGGTCTCCGATTGTTATTCAAAGCATGCCCCTTATGGATCTTAAAATAATCTCACGATAAATAATAAAAAAATATGGTGACAGCACACAACCTTGCCCAATACCCTGTTGTATTTGTTGAAACATTCCCAATTGGTTTCCAATAAGAGGAAATAGAGAAAGAAAAAATACCAGACACTTTAAGAATGAGGTTCGGTAAGAGCTCAACAACAGAAATGATAGACAGCTGTAGAGATAGTGAGTTATGGAGAGATAGGAGGCACGGTACATGATGATGATTAACTCTGAGCAGCAATGTTTTTTTTTTTTTGCTTGAAATCTGTGTTTTATTGAAATGATAACCCGCACCAGCTTACTCATAAACGATTCAGGTCACAGGGGCCCGTCTATGAGCTCAGCTTAAACGAGTCAGTGCTCTCAAGTTGTGCTCAGAGCAAGGGCGTTTCCCACAAGGTGAGATATGATATCAAGTTGATATTTAAAGAAAACAACTTTTCACAAATAAACACACACACGCGCGCACGCTGTGTATATAAAAACACTCACACTTAGCCTGCTCAAGGTGTGTTTTGATGACGTGACCGTAAAGATTTCATTTATTTAATGCTGTTTATTCCTTATGCAGTTTTGAAAAAGACCGGCCTTAAGGATATTTTAATTATTCACAGCTGATATGTGTATCTTTTATAACTAATATTAATTGTATATTCTTTAAACTACTGCATATATTTGCTTTCTTGCGTTTGTCCGATGACTAAAGGAGTACACCTCTTCGCCATCCGCCCTTAAAGGGACGCTAAGTGGGCGTGTCTGCGTTGTGTTGTAGTTTGCAGTATAATGTGATATAATGCGATGTGTTATAATGTGACATTTTTGCCTTTCGGCCCAACACATCATACTTTAGCACGACTGCATATATTTAACGATCATATGTTTTTATAACTATTTTGCTGTAAAAACGAGTCCGCCCGACCTAATTTACTGTCGTATGTCTTTTAAAGTAATTAAAACGTTCTGAAAGAAGCCGAAGCAAAAGGAGAGCTAATTTCCAATATTTGGAAGAAACATTCATCATTTTTGGCCATGTAATGAGAAGGGAACAACTGGAATATATTGTAACGACTGGGAAAATTGAGGGACGAAGAGATAGATGCAAGAAACAGAAAAGATACCAGACAGCTTAAGAGAATGGTTTGGTATAAGGCCAACAACAGAAATGATAAATAACTGTCGAGATCAAAAGTTGTGGAGAGACATGATTACCTAAGCCAGCTGGCCCGGTATTTGATGATGATGATGATGTCTTTTAAAATAACTGGTGTATCTACTCAGAATTGTTAACTTCTGCTGTCCTAATCTATGTCATCTTTTTTTCTTTCCTAAATATCCTACTGTTTGGGCCGTGAAGAATATGTAATTTTCTGATCTTCACTAGTGGTGTAACTTGAGTTGCTGTCATGCGAATATATTTAATGTCTCCTTGATTCCAACTATTCCTGTGTATTTTCACTGACGATCTCATGTAATACGCTCCGGATGTAGGCTATATGGATTTTATTCTAGTCGAACAGATTTAATGATAAACTGTTGTTAATTACTATTTGTCGTATGAGTTTATTTATTAAAAAATGGCAACAAATGTATCTGCTAACATCAACACAAGTAGGAGGTTCAGTGAAGCTTTGTCGATCTTAGCTTGTACTTGTTGGAACTTGTCTCCCATAACAGCTACTCTAGTTATCTCTTTGTCTCGGACCTGCAACAGTCAATTCTACCACGTTTGTAATATCTTATATCCACCATCTTCGTGGCCTTCGTCTATCTTTTACCATACATCCAGCTATGTTCTTTTCGACTCTAGGCCATTATGTCGTTTTGTATGACCAACATATTTTGCTCTCCTTGTGTTTATTAGAGGAAAATTGGAATACTTGGTTATAACTGGCAAAATAAAAGGAAAGAGAGATCGCGGACGACAAAGAGAGAAAATACTGGATAGCTTGGTGTCATGGCATGGAAAACAGTCAACAACAGAACTGATACGATGCACTGTAGATAGAAGATTGTGGAGGGACATGATCGCCTACGCCAACCGGCAGGGTACATGATGATGATGATGATGTGTTTATTTGCTTTAGCCACCTGTTTACTGAAATATTAAGTTGTTGCTAAATGGAATCCTTCTAATCGCATCACTTTTAATGTTGGTAATAAGATTTCTGGAGCAGTCCATGAAAAAGGTGATCCCAAGACATCAAAGAGTTATCTTGAAGTAACAACAGAAAATAGGGGTTGATCTGGTTAAGGACAAAGATTCTTCCAGACGGGCTGTGGTGAATGTAACGGTCTGGAAAAGTCATGCGATCTGGAGTAATAAGCTTTCATTTTGCTTCGGCTTCTGCCAGACCCTCCACATTATTCTTTTAAACTGATGTTGGTACTATCAACATTATATAAGTAATATTGCTTCTAATTAATCATTATCATCATGTACCATACCGGTTGGCGTAGGCGATCATGTCCTTCCACAATCTTCTATCTACAGTGCATCGTATCAGTTCTGTTGTTGACTGTTTTCCATGCCATGACACCAAGCTATCCAGTATTTTCTCTCTTTGTCGTCCGCGATCTCTATTTTCTTTTCTTTTCTTTTTCTTTTTATGTTGATTGTTTCTTTCTGATGTATTTTAGGAGCTCCCTTTTTGTGTTGACCTCTTTGAGAATTTCCTCATTGGTCTTTTTAGCTGTCCAGGGAACTTTCAACATTCTTCTGAGAAATCCCATCTCTATGGCCTCTAATCGTATTTTCATCTAATTAATAATATTGCTATTATACTATTTCTTTTACTTGTTGCATTTTAAAAGCAGTTCTTGTCTAGTTCTCTCTCTCTCTCTCTCTCTCTCTCTCTCTCTCTCTCTTTATATCCCTGTATGAATGTATGTGTGTAGGATTACTCCCATTTTGTGATCATTTTTCGCGCGTAATAAACATTCTTGTTTTCCTTTTTTATTGTGCTCAGATCGACAGAAAATAATCTTTTGACCAGAAGTAACTTCCCGGGGGCCCAACTGTCAGTGAATGTCAAGACAGCATTGACTTGTGAAAAGTAGGGCAAAAGGATTGACCTGAATTTTAACAGTAAACTTTGAAAGTATTATCGGGTTTTGCCAGGTGTTTCTGGCAGAGGCGTAGCCAGAGTATGGGTTGGAAAAGACCGGATAAAAAAAAAGTTCAGACACTTTCTTAAATAAGTTTTGGGTTGTTTTTCCTTTTTAATTGTGAAAAATATATGGTGATTAGAAAGGGCATTAAATTGTTTCAAGAAAGAATTAATATATCTTGTGAGGGCTTGAAGTTATCGCGAGAGTGTTCATAGTTATAGCTATAGAGTTAGTGGTTATCGCGAGAGGGTTACTAGCTATCACGAGAGGGTTAAGTTATCGGGAGAGGGTTAATAGTTATCGCGAGAGGGTTAAAAGTTATCGCGAGAGGGTTAATAGTTATCGCGAGAGGATTAATAGTTATTGGGAGAGGGTTTATAGTTAAAGCGAGAGGGTTAATAGTTATCGCGAGAGGGTTAATAGTTATTGGGAGATGGTTTATAGTTAAAGCGAGAGGGTTCATAGTTATCGCGAGAGGGTTCATAGTTATTGCTAGATGGTTAATAGTTATAGCGAGAGGGTCATAGTTATCGCGACAGGGTTCATAGTTATCTCGAGAGGGTTCATAGTTATTGCTAGATGGTTAATAGTTATAGCGACAGGGTTCATAGTTATCGCAACAGGGTTCATAGTTATCGCGAGAGGGCACATAGTTATCGCGAGAGGATTCATAGTTATCGGGAGAAGGTTCATAGTTATCGGGAGAGGGTTCATAGTTATCGCGAGAGAGTTCACAGTTATAGCGAGAAAGCATTTTAAAAACTCTCCCATAGTGTTGTTTTCAGAGAGAATCAAACAATCCTGATAAAATGAAACTATACTTGAAAGAGTATTCAATTATCATGAAAGGATTGAAACATATCCTGCGAGAGAATTAAATAATCCTACGTTAACATTAAATTATCCTGAATGAGCATCGGGCAATCATGAGAGCCCACATCTATCACAAGAACATCAAAACAATGCTAAAACAACATTAATGAATCTTGAGAGAGCATTATGCTATACCCAAGATAACATAAAATAATTCTGAGAAAGAACAAACATCATCAAATATTCCCGAGACAGCATAAAGCCATCCTAAGAGGGAATCAAATAATCATGAGAAAGTATAAAATAATCCTAACAGAGAATCACAAAATCTGAGAAAGTATGAAGTAATTCTAGCAGAGAATAAAATAACCCTGAGGAAGTATAAAGTATTCCTAGAAAAGAAAAAAATAACCCTGAGAAAGTATAAAGTAATCCTAGTAGAGCATCAAATAATCCTGAGAAAGTATAATTCAATTATAAGAGAGCATCAAATAATCCAGAGAAAACATAACCGCAATCCTAAAAGAGCATCAAATAATCCAGAGAAAACATAACCGCAATCCTAAAAGAGCATCAAATAATCCTTACATTTTTGGTGCCGTATGTCGTATTTGTTAGGTGAAAGAAAAGCGACCTGGCTTGTTGCTGACCATGTTATAAAAGAAATATACAATTGTTTAAAAAAAAATATGGGCCTAACACCATATTCCATATACCCAACACTCTAAGCATAACGATATTATTATTTCTGTTTTTCCTTCCTTTTCTCCTATCTTGTATCTGGTTTTCGGTCTTCATGGGCGTTGCTCGTATTTTCACGACATGTTTTTACTCGAAATCTGGCTTTGGACTAGAGAGGCCGAGTGTCATTACATGGTCCTGATGTGATAAAAATCATATCTGCATCAGAAATGTAATGCCCGAGAGATATGAGCAGAGATCAGGACCTGAGATAAAAGCTAGAAATAATACTTGAAACTGAATACATAAAGAAACAACAGATAAAATAGTTTGGCCATATGATACGACAGGAAGATTAAAACACAACACAAAAGAGTCTTCAAGAAACGCTACCAGAAAACTAGACCCAATTGCCACGAAAACAAATGATTGAAATACAAGGAAACATAACCGCATGAGAAATAAAAAGAAGAGCAAAAGACAGGAAACTGTATCTTCCATCGCCCCTGAAAAGCCAATAAGGAAGTAAAGAAGCCGAAAATACCTAATACGAGCTATTTAAACCAGAGGATAATTGTATACAATGTATTTGAAACAATGCACACATTAAATACGATGATACAACACGCGGCACAATGCCATCAAGCCAGTAAATGTAAAACTACTGAAGGTGTATGTCTTTCCGATACTTTTATTGTGATATTAGAGAGTGTAGCGGGCGATCTGGATGGGAAAAGAGATGTGAGAGGAACAACGTTCTGTAGAGGACATGCAACTATCTATCTATCTATTGACCTTTCGAGCCGTAGCCGGTCCATAGCGCATATACCAATATACTTCCTCTCTTATCTGAATTTTTGTTCTTGCAGTTTTCAATTCTTTTAAAGATATTTTATCAAATCTCGCCATTTGTCTCTGTTCTGTGCAATCAGCTCTATCTCATTGAGGGATCCGATTCCTGCTGCTCTTGCCTCTCTCATCAATGTTCTTCTCAGTATCTCTCACAAGCAACTAGAGGATGGAGATCTCGCAAGTGGTAGAGATATAATGTGAACAACGTTTGTAGAGGACATACGACTAGATAATGGAGATCTGGCAAGTATTAGAGATATGATGTGAACAACGTTCTGTAGAGGACATACGACTAGATAATGGAGATCTGGCAAGTATTAGAGAAATTATGTGAACAATGTTCTGTAGAGGACATACGACTAGATAATGGAGATCTGGCAAGTATTAGAGAAATTATGTGAACAACGTTCTGTAGAGGACGTACGACTAGATAGGGCTGGTAGCCCAGCCAGGTAGTTTTGTAATAACTTCAATTGGCTTCTGCAAATGTGCGTCCTATCCAGCATCATCTTCTTTGTTTCGTCTCTTTTTTCACTGATATTTGTCTGGTAGTTCCCATTAATTTTCCTAATGAAGATTCATCATCATCAAGTACCGGGCCTGCTGGCGTATGTGATCATGTCTCTCCACAATTTTCGATCTCGACAGTTATTTTCTCTTTCTATTGTTGACCTTCTGCCAAGCCATTCTCTTAAGCTGTCTGGTATTTTTTTCTCTTTGTTTTCCTCTATCTCTTCGTCCCTCAATTTTTCCAGTTGTTACAATATATTCCAGTTGTTCTCATCTCATTACATGGCCAAAATATGATGATTGTTTCTTCCTAATATTGGAAATTAGCTCTCTCTTTTCTTTGACCTCTTTCAGAACGTTTTCATTACTCTTCTTAGCTGTCCATGGTATTCTCAATATTCTTCTGTAAAATCACATTTCTACAGACTCCAGTAATTTTCTTTTTTGTTGTCCTATTGTCCATGATTCACATCAATATGTTCAGACTGAAACATTTAAAAACTCTTTTTCTTGTTTCGATTGTCAAAAATGGATTGCATAGTATCTTTCCTCATTTTTGGAAAGCTGCTTTTGCCTGAGCCATTCTGCATCTCACCTCTTTTGTACATCTTCCGTCTGAGGTTAACAAAGTTCCCAAATATTTAAATTCATTTACCTGTTTTAATATTGTTCCACGTGTCTTTATTTTGCACTCATGTGATGTCTTTTTCTTTGTTATTATCATTACTTCTGTCTTTTTGCTATTAAGGCTGAGTCCTTTATTTTTGCTTTCTTTCACTATGATGTTTAACATTTTCTAATAAAGATTAGGACGTGTCAAAATTATACATCCTTACTAGTTAACCCATCGCCTAACACTGTCCAAAATAGAATTCAACCTATACCTCTGATTACTGCCATTTCTGTGTCATTCTTTACACTTCCTCAATCTCTCCTTTATCATAGCTAATAAATATTTCCACCAAATTAATAGTCAGAGTGACTTAAATACAAGTACTCGTTTACTACATCATTTTATTACTTTTCATTGTTTATCCTTTTCAATAAATATATCTTTTTTTTTTTTCAAGGGAAAAAAGTATGTTTACAACACTCTGAAAAAAATGCATAAATAATCAACAACAGAAAAAAAGACAAAGAGCAATAGAAGAATGATCGAACCCGTACTCCTCGGAACGTTTCCGTCCACAATAATATTCATTTAGTATTATTTGTCATCAATTAATGTTTGTGGTTGCTGTTCATCACAAGCAAGAGTTGTGATTCTCGTGAAGCAAATGTACAGCAGAGGTCGTGTTTCTGATATGATAAGCAACATGAATGATATCATTTAGTTTACATCAACTTCTACAGTTCAGTGGTTACTTCTGTTATAAGTCATTTATTCAATGCACTCTTTTGTTACATTTATGTATATACATCTAACTCTCACTCTCTCTTTCTCTCTATCACTGTGTACATTTATCTGTCTTAGTCTTTCTAGCTTAATTGCAACCCTTTTACATGACTTGTATCTTTTTTCCCCTCTCTGTATGTAAGTATGCATATGTATGTATGTATGTGTGTGTGTGTGTGTGCGTGCGTGCGTGCGAGCGTGCGGGCGTGCGTGCGGGCGGGCGCGTGGGTGTGTGTGTGTAGGTGTATGTGTAGGTGCGCATGCGTGCATGTCTGTGTGCTAAACTTACTTCATGCATGTATGAATGAATGTATGTATGTATATATGTATGTGTGTGTGTATGCGTGCGTGCGTGCGTGTGCATGCATACAAAACTTACTTCATACATGCATGCATCTACCCACCCCCACACACACACCCACCCCACACACACACATGCATTTTTGGTGGGTGGGTGGGTGGGTGGATGGATGGATTGATGTATGCATGAAGTAAGTTTTCATTCAGCACCATTATAGCAAGATATTGGTGTTTCCGGTTCGTCTTTCTTTAACACTTTCAGTTAACATCTACTTTTGACAGTCAAACAAATTATTGAGGTGTTCCATCACACGAAAACATACTTATTTGTTTATTATGATCACATTTCTACCTTCGGAAGTTATATCCTCACATAAAGTACATATATTATATTCAAACTATCGGGCGATCTGGATAACCACCGGACTCATATAACCTTGGAATAAATAAATCACACCATCATAAACACATTTTTAGAAGTCTAAAAACGAGTTCTGTTGTGGTGTGACTACATCTGCTAATTATTTAATTCGGTTTAGGGATAATAACAGCATTACTAATTATGCTCTGGTAATTATATTTCGCTATCACTAATCTGTCCTTAGCTCTGTCAAATGTCTAAACTCCGTGTCATAAAGATCTCTAATTTCTGTAATGTCTCAACTATATCTCTTCCTTACTGAACACCTTTTCCTGACTCACTGCTTTTACTGACTTGCTCACTGATCGGTCTGAGAGTGATAGTCCATATATATTTGATGGGTACTCTCATTTTACCCGCCTACGTGTCTTGTCTATCCGCACACGTGTATGTTAGTAATATAAATATCTGTTGACTCTGTGTCTGTCCTCCCACACAATCTGGAGACATTTTTTGAATATTGTGCATTCGCAGTCTTATGATATTGACCTACCAAATTCAATTTTTAATTTCACCCACCAAGGCCACATCTGGTTGTCGGTTATTAAGTGCAATAATGCTTTCCACGTTCACACATGTATGTGTAAAAACGTGTATAATATATATTGAAATATGCATGTATGTAGATATATACGTATTCTTGCATGAAGGATTTTGTATACTTACGTATAAATGTTTATATATATATATATATATATATATATATATATATATATATATATATATATTTATATATATACGCATGCATATTAATTATATTGTATTCGTTGTCTTCGTGGTATTTATAATTTTTCCTTATTTGACACACACGTACATACACACTATCTGTAACTATAAATACAACTCACCATTTCCTCTCGAACTTTACAAGCTCTACGTCCTGTCTTCCCAAACAGCATTCCACTTCCCTTCTCCATATACAAAATATTTCTTCCTCTATTTTATAACAAAGACATTTACCATCCTTTCCCCAACAACGTTCCCCTTCCTCTCTTCTATGAAAGAAAAATACCTTCCGCCTTCACAAGAAAATATTCCCCCTATCATCCCCAACTGCAACCTCTTATTCCCTATAATCTTTCCTCTATAAGAAAATATGATTTCCTAATACAATCTTTCTGTTGCAACCATGAACCAGTTATAACGTATTAACTTCTCTCCTGCAATCTTTCCTCTGAATATATTTAATTCTTCTCTTCTCTTATAGATAGCTCCCTCTTCACTTTTCCTACAACATTCTCTTCTCATACACAGTTCACCCTTCTTATCACCTACAACCTCTCTCCATCTGCAACCTCTCTCCATCTACAACCTCTCTCCATCTAAAACCTCTCTTCACCTACAACCTCTCTCCGTCTACAACCTCTCTCCGTCTACAACCTCTCTCCGTCTACAACCTCTCTCCGTCTACAACCTCTCCATCTACAACCTCTCTCCATCTACAACACCTTACCGCACACAACCTCTCTTCACCTACAACCTCTCTCCATCTTCAATATCTCACCACCTAGAACATCTCACCACATAGAACATCTCACAATCTACAACCTCTCGCCACCTACATCTCACCACCTACACCCTCTCACCACCTACAACACCTCACCACCCACAACCTCTCTCCACCTGCAACCTCTCTCCATCTACAAAATCTCACCACCTACAACCTCTCTTCACCTACAACCCCTCTTCACCTACAACATCTCACCACCCAGAACATTTCACCACCTACAACCTCTCTTCACCTACAACACCTCTCCGTCTACAACCTCTCTTCACCTACAACCTCTCACCACCTACATCTCACCACCTATAACCTCTCTCCACCTGCAACTTCTCTCCATCTACAGAATCTCACCACCTACAACCTCTGACCACCTACAACCTCTCTCCATGTACAGAATCTCACCACCTACAACCTCTGACCACCTACAACCTCTCTCCACCTGCAACCTCTCTCCATCTACAAAATCTCACCACTTACAACCTCTCTCCACCTACAACCTCTCTCCATCTACAAAATCTCACCACCTACAACCTCTCCCCGCCTAGAACATCTCACCACCTACAACCTCTCACCACTTACAACTGCTCTCCACATACAACCAATTTTAATCTACAACCTCTCTCCGCCTACAGCCTCTCTTCGTCTATAATCTCTCTTTGCTTACAACCTCTCACCATCAACACTCTTCACCTACAACCTCTCTCATTCTACAACATTCACCAACAACTGCTCTTAACTTACAAATTATGTCCATCTTTAATCTTCACCTAAAACCTTTTTCCATCTATAATCTTCACATATAACCTCTCTCCATCTATAATCTTCACATATAACCTCTCTCCATCTATAATCTTCACATATAACCTCTCTCCATCTATAATCTTCACATATAACCTCTCTCCATCTATAATCTTCACATATAACCTCTCTCCATCTATAATCTTCACATATAACCTCTCTCCATCTATAATCTTCACATATAACCTCTCTCCATCTATAATCTTCACATATAACCTCTCTCCATCTATAATCTTTACCTACAACCTCCTTCCGTCATATTCTTCACCTATAATCTCCCTCCACCCTTCAATCTTCACATACAACCTCTCTTAACTTACAACATCTCTTCTTCTACAATCTTCACTTAAAACTCCTCTCCACCTACAATCTTCATCTACAACCTCTCTTAACTTTACAACTTCTCTACGCCTACAGTCTTTATTACAACCTCTTTAAACTTACACTTTCTTTTCATCTACATATTTCCTCTACAAATTATATTAATTTACAACATCGTTTCATCTACAATTTTTACGTTCAACCTCTCCTAACTTTACAACTTCTCTCCATGTACAATCTTCAACTACAACCTCTCCCAACCTACAATCTTCTCATATAACATCTCATATCTTTACAACTTTTCTACACTTACAATCTTTTCTACAACCTTTCTTAACTTACAACTTCCTCCATCTACAATCATCCCCTACAAATTCTCTTAAAATGCAACCTCTCTCCATCTACAATCTTCACTTACAACCTCTATTAACTTACAACCTCTCTCCACCTATAATCTTCTCATACCATGTCTTAACTTACAACCTCTGTTAACTTACAACCTCTATTAACTTACAACCTCTCTCCACCTATAATCTTCTCATACCATGTCTTAACTTACAACCTCTATTAACTTAACACCTCTATTAACTTACAACCTCTCTCCACCTATAATCTTGTCATACCATGTCTTAACTTACAACTTCTATTAACTTACAACCTCTATTAACTTACAACCTCTCTCCACCTATAATCTTCTCATACAATGTCTTAACTTACAACCTCTCTCCGTCTATAATTTCACCAACAAATCTCTCCATCTATAATCTACACCTACAACTTCTCTTAACTTACAATCTCTCTTAACTTACAACCTCTCTTAACTTACAATGTCTCTTAACTTATAATCACTCTTAATTTTCAATCTCTTTTAACTTACAACCTCTCTTAACTTACAGCCTCTCTTAACATACAACTTCTCTTAACTTACAACCTCTCTTAACTTACAGCCTCTCTTCATCTACAATCGTCACCAAAAACCTCTCTTAACTTACAACCTCTCTCCACACTACAATCTTTCTCCATCTATAATCTTCACCTAACACCTCTCTCCATGGACAATCTTCACGTAACACCTCTCTCCATCGACAATCTTCACCTAACACCTCTCTCCATCGACAATCTTCACCTAGCACCTCTCTCCATCGACAATCTTCACCTAACACCTCTCTCCATCGACAATCTTCACCTAACATCTCTCTCCATCGACAATCTTCACCTAACATCTCTCTCCATCTACAATCTTCACCTAACACCTCTCTCCATCGACAATCTTCACCTAACACCTCTCTCCATCGACAATCTTCACCTACATCCTCGATTATCTAACAACTTTTTTTTCATCTACAACGTCTATCCACCTACGATTTTCTTCCACCTGCAATCTTCAATCACATCCTTGCTACCAATAACCCATCTCCACCTACATTACCTCATTTTCTCTCCCTCACTCTCTCCCTCCTTCAGCCAAAGCCAACGCCCAGCACCAAAATATTTCCCCAAATAAATCTAGACGTGACCTCGTTTGCGCGGTCTTGACCTGGTTCCACCAAATCGATGACCCAATTCTCGGCTCCCTGGGACTAGTGTCCACGTCCCACTTTTATCCTGTCTTGTCGATGTGCATCTAGTGTATGTTCATTTATTCATTTCTTCCGCTCTTGCTTCCATTCTCTTGTTATAGTTCTCTTCCTCCCGCTCTTTAAATCATTTCTCTGTTGAGTATCGTATCTATTTCATTTGTAATCTGTTTTTTTTTCTTTTACTGCAATATCATTTCTCGTTTAAAAGAAAAACTTTCTTTTTTTTTCTTCTTAATTTTTTTATGTTATATTGCCTTTTCTTTCTTATTTATCGTTTCATAATTCACATGTATCTATTACATATTTTTCATATTTTAACTTGTTTCTATTTCATATTTTAAATATTTTAACTTTTTTTCTATTTCATATTTTAAATATTTTAACTTTGTATGTTTAATATTTATCTTTAAGTTCCCCTTCCCCTCCTATATTGCCCTTTCCTGTTGTATATTTATCTTTTACATCTTTTCCCCATTTCCTTCTTTCTTTATCTAATCTACAACTGTTATAATCATTTCTCTTTATCTATATTTTATTCTGACCTATGGAAGCGAATCATGGACAGTAAACAAACAAATTAAAAGACGATTAAAGGCCACAGTGATGGGATTTCTCAGAAGAATTTTGAAAGTTCCCTGGACAGCTAAAAAGACCAACGAGGAAAATCTCAAAGAGGCACAAACACAAAAAGGGAGCTCCTAAGAAACATCAGAAAGAGAAAATCAACTTTTTTCGAGCGCATCATGAGAAGAGGGAAGTTGGAGTTCTTGGTAACTGCTGGCAAAACACAGGGGAAGAGAGATCGCGGACGACAAAGAGAGAAAATACTGGATAACTTGGTGCCATGGCATGGAAAACAGTCAACAACAGAAATGATAAACGCACGGTGGATAGAAGATTGTGGAAGGGCATGATCGCCTACGCCAACCGGTATGGCACATGATGATGATATCTTATTATTTTTCCTACTACATGTTTCATTATTTTGTAATCTTTATTTATTAATTAAACTATTACATTTATTACTTTGTTTAACTTTCCTGTTTTTGCTTTGTCTGCAATATATATCTAAAAATGTTTTATCTTCATTTATTTGTTTAGTCATTTCACTGTCATGTCCTTTCTTATTCACAAAAATCCATTAATGAAAATTGGGTACTGGTCTGTGCACGATTACGGAAATTATGTCTTTATGGAGAATAAAAGGTAGATAAACATGTAGCTCACTGGTTATGCCCCCCTGAGTTGTTCTAATTGAACAGAATGCTCTAGCGAATTGAACAGAATGCTCTAGCGACTACTGGTGATACTTTTAGTGTAGCCTAGACGGCCACCAGTAACTGAAGCTTTGGTTCTTTAATTATGGAAGGCCCCGGTATCACTACTGTAATAGAGTTGTGACTTGTTCTTTGTTGTATTATATATTTATGTTTCTTTAATGGTCACTCTACATCACAACATTGAGGTAATATGTAAGATCATGACATAGTCTTTCTTGCTACAAACAATGATAGTCAAGTTTATTGATTTATTCTCCTGGTACCCGTGATCTATAGTCTTGGATGCAATTATTAAATTAATGTTCATTAATTTAGGAATATTTCGGAGGCAAGTCGCCGTATGGATATGAGAATATTGCAGCATCCATGTCATACAATTTATTCAGCATTGTCTACTTACACTTGTGAGAATTTATGAACACACAAAATTGGAAACTTGTAAAAACAACTTGCACAGCACTAATGTTCATAGTCTACTAAATTCTACTTGTGATAATAATCTATCAACTGACTTGTAGTCAACTGTAACTTGTAGATTCCTAACTGTTCTTTGCTAACTCAATAAAAACTTATTAACTAAACTTCTAGCTGTTCTGGCTCTAACTGTTTCTAAACTGTTTAACTGCTTCTTGTCTAAATGTTTCTACTTCTAACCTTCTGACTGACTCTGACTACTAACTTAAACTTCTGCTCCTCTGACTAACTTAAAACTTATCTGTTGTGCAGGACATTAAGTACTCAACAACTCTCTACGTCCTGAGGCTCAGCAGCCAATCAGCTGCTGCCAAGTGCCCCTTGCGACTCTTATGATCACATGAGTTGGTCACTCTATGTTTACGTGTTCACCATCTGTGACTCACCTGAACTTCCCCAATTTGACGACAAACACACTGTTTCCCCGAAATCTCTATGACCTATTTGGAATAACATTACCTCATGACACTGACCTCTCCTGGTAGCTAATTACCTGGCAGAGTAACACCATGAGTTCAGTGCATGGTATCGTGTGATGGTCACTTACAATAACAACTTGGCTGAAGTAAAACCCGCATGGACATCTAACTTAGTTCGGTGAGTCATTGTTATGCCCAATGTCCGAGGACCCTATCCCCACAGACACTTGCGCGCTATTTCTCATTTTCATCTTCTGTTGCATTAAAATTCCATGTAACTAAACTTTCATCCTGTCGTCCAATCAATCTACCTCTCTCCTTCGGTGGGTGTCCACTACCCACTCTCTACAACTTGTTATCTTAACTTGTATTCTGGAAAATACCATACTTAAATTCTGCTGGTCGCCACTATATGATACTGCTCTCGTCCATTCAAAGAGCGGTAACGACTAAATTACCTGCTTCCTTAGCTAACTCTATAACAACTGCAAACGAATTAAAATCAACAATTGCTCAACCGCCCGTGCCAGTGGAATCATCCAAATTACTAACTCATCGCCCGAATAAAGAAAGGCAGCTGTAGTCCCCATCATAACAGTCTCAGCACACGCCAAAAGACATAAGGCGAAACCGCACAAAAAGTGAACACAGTCAACTGTTCCCTGCCATACGATATCGTCATTCATCGTAAACAATTGGAATATGGAAACATGATCAAAACGGATGAGACACACAGCTCACGGTATGCACAGAGCACTTAACTCAGTAGCTCCTGCAACAAGCCGGACTTGGAATATGAGGAAACTGCAACAAGGAACACTTTCATACATAGCCTTCAATGAAGCTGAGAGGAGTGAGTGACTCAACTTTGATTGTGTACCTCGACGATCAACAGAGCTCATCAAGACCCCACACTACCTCTCTGTTATGTTCCTAGAAATTGACTAACCGGTCGGGCCAATCAAGTAGGAGTCAATGAGGGACATCAACTCGGTTTTCTTCTACTTCTTTTGCTTCTTCTTCTTCTTCCTCTTCTTCTTCCTCTTCTTCCTCTTCTTCTTCTTCTTTTTCTCCTCTTCTTTGATCATGTCTCATTCAGACTTGGACTCCGGACTCTCTTATGAAGGCGCTCAGTTGTCTGTTTAAGTGACTCTGTTGCCCCGAAGAGTTTCTCTTCCAGGGAGATGGGCGTGGGCCACATTGTCCTCCTCAGGAGGTGTGTACTGGGGACAATCCTGTAGAACGTATTTTTCTGCTATGTTACCCGGGGTGCAGTGGCGTTGGCTGGTAGTTCCTTTACCTCGGTATTAAAATGTTCCAGGCTGAAGTTCAACATATCGGGTCGAAAGGCGGAAATATCGCAACTCTATTGTAAACCTCAGCACAACGCATCTGCGACCAAATACCACCCTCTTTTGAAGGGAGGACGATGAAAAGAAGTTGTGTGAATACAGCAGAGATAGAATATAAACAAATAAGGCATTGTTAGAGCTTTACAGTGTCAAATGATAAATCAGTTTCGGCAGGAAAACTTTAGACACCAAATAAATATCTAGAATCTGCACACAAATATCTAGATCCTGCACACAAATATCTAAAACCTGCACACAAATATTTAGAACCTGCACACAAATATCTAGAACATGCACACAAATATCTAGAACGTGCACACAAATATTTATAACCTGCACACAAATATCTAGAACCTGCACACAAATATCTAGAACCTCCACGCAAATATCTAGAACCTGCACACAAATATCTAAAACCTGCATACAAATATCTAGAACCTGCACACAAATATCTAGAACCTGCACACAAATATCTAAAACCTGCACACAAATATCTAGAACCTGCACACAAATATCTAAAACCTGCACACAAATATTTAGAACCTGCACACAAATATCTAGAACCTGCACACAAATATCTAGAACCTGCACACAAATATCTAGAACCTGCACACAAATATCTAGAACCTGCACACAAATATCTAGAACCTGCACACAAATATCTAGAACCTGCACACAAATATTTTACAGCAATAGGGAGTGGCGGTTGGCTTACCACGGCAACAGCCGGGGTTCGTAATCCTGGCGAGGACACCTGGGTTTTACTAATTCCCTAAAAATTAGTAGGAGCCGCGATAGCTCAGTGGTTAGTGAACTGGACTACTACGGACAAGGGGTAGGGTTCGATCCCAACCGACGGCTCCGGGTTCACCCAGCCTTAAATGGGTACCGGATTTTTTCTGGGAAAGTAAAAGCAGCACGGGCGTAATACCGACCACATTACCCCAAAAATCATGTGCTGAAGGTCTGTAAAATATAGGGTCACTAACACCATATTTCCCTATACGCCACTTGGCGTGACGGGGGGTACTTTACTTTTTTTTACTTTTAATAGGGAGTGGCTACTTGTCACATGAGATAAATAATAATAAATGAATGTTGTTGTGGAGGGAAGCTCCCGCGGAGGTTACAGATCAGAGAATTATTTCAGGGGAAGAGGTATGTTTACAGCACGCGGGGAAAAAATCACAAGTAATCAACAATATCTAATATCGAATCTCTCTCTCTCTCTCTCTCTCTCTCTCTCTCTCTCTCTCTGCGATCTCAATCAGAGTAGGATTCCAAACTCTCACATGAAGTCAGCTGTCAGGTTAAGTGTGTTGATCGCCCCCACAGACAGAACATCACATTTAGAGTCTGCCAGATCCACTCTGATTGAACACCCGTTAAAACGTTGCACTGTGTTCTGCGCCAGTGGCCCAGTGCATCCGATTTCAGCCAGCATTTTATTCAGGTTTGCTTTCCTTAGCCTTTGATTGTCCCAAATCTTACTGCAAGGCAGCAGATTGTCTTTTCTGTAGGGGGATTCTGCCCTTAGATGGTCGGCCCTCCCAGGTTTACGAGCACCATCTGCCCGAGTCACTAGAGGTGACTAACACAGACATGCACACACAAAGATGTGAGATGGGACTAACACAGACATGCACACAAAAAGATGTGAGATGTGACTAACACAGACATGCACACACAAAGATATGAGATGTGATCAACACAGACATGCACACACAAAGATATGAGATGTGACTAACACAGACATGCACACACAAAGATATGAGATGTGACCAACACAGACATGCACACACAAAGATGTGAGATGTGACTAACACAGCCATGCACATACAAAGATATGAGATGTGACCAACACAGACATGCACACACAAAGATATGAGATGTGACTAACACAGACATGCACACACAAAGATGTGAGATGTGACCAACACAGACATGCACACACAAAGATGTGACTAACACAGACATGCACACACAAAGATGTGAGATGTGACTAACACAGACATGCACACACAAAGATGTGAGATGTCACTAACGCAGACATGCACACACAAAGATGTGAGATGTGACTAACAAAGACATGCACACACAAAGATGTGAGATGTGACTAACAAAGACATGCACACACAAAGATGTGAGATGTGACTAACACAGACATGCACACACAAAGATGTGAGATGTGACCAACACAGACATGCACACACAAAGATGTGAGATGTGACCAACACAGACATGCACACACAAAGATGTGAGATGTGACCAACACAGACATGCACACACAAAGATGTGAGATGTGGCCAACACAGACATGCACACACAAAGATAGAATAATATCTAATATACCCACTAATATCTTCTGTAATCAAGAAAAGACGATGGTTATATGTTGGACATGTGGTGAGGAGAGATAATAACCGAATAGCAAAACAAGTCCTTATATAGGAAACAACAGGTAAGAGGAAAAGAGGAAGACCCAGATAGACACTGAGAAGAACATTGATGAGAGAGGCAAGAGCAGCAGGAATTTGCTCCCTCAATGAGATAGAGCTGCTTGCACAGAACAGAGATAAATGGCGCGATTTGATAAAATATCTTTAAAAGAATTGAAAGTTGCTAGAACAAAAATTCAGATAAGAGAAGGAGTATCTTGGTCTACGCCCTATGGGCCGGCTACGGCTCGAAAGGTGCCCACTGTAATCAACAACCGAAAAACAAAGAACAATAGATGGTCCGAAGCAGGATCTAATGCGTAATCTTGGCACAGCGCCTTGGCACGAGAAACCAAACGCTAGAGCACACAGACAACTAAGCTATCTAAAAAGATAGCAACAGTTGGCGATGTTTTTCACGCAAGTGTACTCATGACTATAGCATAGGGTAACACAACTCTGGAATAAATTGTATATCTGTATTCTTCATACTAAGGCACGTATCTATCGGATATGGTAGTGCTGAATACTTGCATTGCAGACAAACAAGAGCTGAACTATGAATAAAGATACGCAGGACTTACGAACTGGGGGCAGAAATAAAGGCGAGCTCACTCGCTACCGAATATGTCTTCAATAGAGCTACCATTAAAAACTCGCTCCTCATGAGTATACCAACAAATTGTCCAGCTATTCTGTGGGGTCCCATATGTTCTGGATACTAAAACTCACGAAGAACAACCGTAATGTGTAAGCAAACTCAGCCAAATGACATAGATCAGTAGAGAGGCGATTCAGATAGGTATGTCACAATAATTTGTGTTCAACACACACATATACTATTTCTTTTATTTCTCCTGTTCTCCCACACAATGAGTGTACTCCTGTTCAACTTTAGTTGTAATATCTTCATTGTGTTTAGAATTGAGCAAATATCGGGTTTTGTAACGAGTGAGACATGCCTAAGTCGCTCACCAGCATTGGTTTGAAAGTTATCAATGACTTATAGTTGACTGTTTGTATCAGAACCTGTGAATAAAACCGCACCTAGACCATACTGCACCTTCCCGGGGTATGCCAGTAGTATAGTATGTCAATTAGGGACCCCAAATGTTCTTCCACTGCAGCCAAATCGCTGCAGCCGGGTTGTTTTTTCTTATATAAATAGTCTACCTGCAGAATGTGCTTCCATCTGCAGCCAAATCGCTGCAGCCGGGTTGTTTTTTCTTATATAAATAGTCTACCTGCAGATTTGTTTTTCCTTATATGAGAGTCTACCCGCCCATTTTTGTTCCGGTCGTGGTGGTGGTGGTGACCTCCCGGTGACCTCCCGTTGACCTCTCGTGGCGGTGGTGGTGACCTCCCGCGGCGGTGGTGAAGGGGTGGTGAAGGGGTGGTGGTGGTATCATAAAGCTATTATATTCTTTGTAGTTTAAATGGTTCCGTAACTTTCATAAATCTATTCTTTCTTTATACTCTCATTCAATAAAAACAGTGACAAGTTTATTTATTGTTTTTAAAAACTTCCTTTAGAATTAAAGGTAACAGCTTAGGCCGTTACACACGCTACACGCCAAACACTGTGTTTAACGTTAAGCGAGAGATCAAAGAGCTCGGTACACGCGCAGCCGCGAAGACGTGCAGCGAAGACGCGCAGCAAGGGGCCGCAAGATCAAAGAGCTCGGTAGACGCGAGGCGACCTCGCGCAGCGAGGGGGCCGCGTTTAACGTTAAGCGCGATCAAAGAATCCGCCTCCCGTGAGTACTTACTTCCCGTTAGACGGTAAGTGTTCATCAGGAGAGTCATTTAACAGGGGAATTTCACGATACCGATGTTTTAATGTGAGATGCTTGGGGGTAATTAATATCTTTGCGCCGTTTCGTGTTCAAAGACCGTGTTTCGCTGTGAAAAGTTTTGATTGAATGTTTGAGTGTCAGACTGGCCAGGGCTACGTTAATGACTTTTTATCATCTGAAGATTAGAATACCACTTATCAGGGGAATTTTACTGGGTGGTTGTTTTAATGTGAGATGTTTAGGGGAAATTAACACTGACAAGTTTATTTATTTATTGTTTTATTCGTATATATCTCACAATAGATACACCAGGAGTAGACAATAATGTATTGTTTAACTATTGTACATTATAGACAAGTATAATACATAAGAAACAAAGTAGTTTATGTACAAGTGTTATACATGATAGTGTTAAATCGATAAAGGGGAGGTGGTCACGTTGTCAGAATGGACCTGTCGCTTGATGGGGTGAGGTAGTAAGTTGGAAGTTGTAGTAGTAGGTTAGAAGTTGGCGTGTATTAGAGGAAGTTGGTTGTGGAGGTAGTTGGTAGTAGAAGTTGTAGTAGTGAAAGTTGTAGTTGTAGACGTAGTCGGTGTAGAAGTTGTAGTAGTGAAAGTTGTAGTAGAACAGGGGACGACGTTCAAATTAACAGACGACGACTTTTATTCGACTGACTCAACAAGCAATCGGAGGTCGTCTAGTGTGTCATATTGGGTGTATAGAGGGCGTTTAGTGTGTCATGATGGTTGTATAGGGGTCGTCTAGTGTGCCATGATGGGTGCGTGGAGGTCGGCTAGTATGTCGTGATGGGTCAATGGAGGTCGTCTAGTGGGGTATGATGGTTGTATGGAGGTCGTCTAGTGTGTCATATTGGGTGTATAGAGGGCGTTTAGTGTGTCATGATGGTTGTATAGGGGTCGTCTAGTGTGTCATATTGGGTGTATAGAGGGCGTCTAGTGTGTCATGATGGGTGTATGTAGGTCGTTTAGTGTGTCATATTGGGTGTATAGAGGGCGTTTAGTGTGTCGTGAGGGGTGTATGGAGGTCGTCTACTGTGTCGTGAGGGGTGTATGGAGGTCATCTAGTGTGGTATGTGGGGTGTATGGCGGTTGTCTGGTATATCATACTTTAATCAACCAATAAGAAAAATGAAGGAACATTACATTCAACATTACTTATCTTAACTACTTTACATCAATACAGTTGAATAACGTGTTATCGTTAAGTCTTACCATACTTTAAGAGAAAACATTCAAACTTACAGCGTAAAATATAGTCTCAATCATCTACACCGAATATAACCTGTTATCGATAAGCCTTAACATACGTTAAGAGAAAACAAGCCAACTTACTGTGCAAAAATCCGCTAGTGTGAACAGTAACTTTCCTTGAATCAACCAAACTTATAACGCCGTCTAGTTTAAATATAACCTGGTAAGAAATGAATAAATTAACCAATCAGCGAGTGACTATGCCAACATCGCTTGATATCGGGATTAACCAATCAGAAAAGAGTATTAACATAGGAGGCGGGGCGAAGAAATGGCTGACAGGTGGATTAACCAATCAGAAAAGCGCGTTAGCCCAAGCGTAGGTAGTGGCTGTCGGGTCAGCAGTGGGGGAAAAATGCGGGGTGGTGGGTTACTTGAACTCGTTTTGACCCCTGAGGCAATTCCAGAAGAGTTCTATGACCTCATTTTGACCGCTGAAGGCTTTAATACCAATGTTTCCCACTTCAACGAACGACATACATCATTAAAGGTGATTACTTCAGCTCTTAGACTTTGGAGTTCCATATCTTTATCACTTCAACGAATGACAGACAACAGTAAAGATGATCATTTCAGGTAAGAAAACTTAGTTCCAAACCCTAAAATTTCGTTTCATAACCAAAAAGTTGAACTCAAAACCCTAAAAATTTAGGCCCAAAGTTGTAATTGTTAGACACGAAAGTCGTAAATGTTATATGCAAAGTCCAAAAGTTTGTCAAAAAGACAACCCAAACTCAAAATAGTTAGACACAAAACCCAACAATTTATAGGCAAAGTCCAAAAAGTTACGCCAAAAGACAACTAATGTAACTCTTAATCCCAAAATTTCGGCTCATATGCACAAAGTTGAACACGAACTCTACAAATTTAGTCCCAAAGTCGTAATTGTTAGACACGAAAGTCGTAAATGTTATATTCAAATCCAAAAGTTTGTTAAAAAGACAACCCAAACTCAAAATAGTTAGATGCAAAGCTCAAAAATGTATATGCAAAGTCCAAAAAGTTACTCCAAAAGACAACTAATGTAACACTTAACCCCAAAATTTCGGCTCATATCCACAAAGTTGAACTCAAAACCATAAAAATTTAGTCCCAAAGTGATATTAGTTAGACACGAAAGTCGTAAATGTTATATACAAAGTCTAAAAGTTTGTCAAAAAGACAACCCAAACTCAGAATAGTTAGACACAAAACCCAACAATTTATAGGCAAAGTCCAAAAAGTTACTCCAAAAGACAACTAATGTAACACTTAACCCCAAAATTTCGTCTCATAACCAAACAGTTGAACTCAAAACCATAAAAATTTAGTCCCAAAGTGATACTAGTTCGACACAAAAGTCGTAAATATTATATACAAAGTCTAAAAGTTTGTCTAACATCTAGACATACCACAAACTTTATATTAAGCATCTCCGTATCAAGAATTTACATAAAAACAACTTTTGAAATTACTACCCCTGTACCAATTTTTGGCGGTAACGCCCATGAAATCGATAAAAAATTGAAATTTAACACCTAGACATACCCCAAACTTCATTTTAGTCATCCCTGTATCAAGAATTTACATAAAAACAACTTTTGAAATTACTACCCCGGTACCCATTTTTGGCGGTTACGCCCATGAAACTGTTAAAAATAGTAAATTTAACATCTAGACATACCCCAAACTTTATATTAAGCATCCCCATATCAAGAATTTACATAAAAATCACTTTTGAAATTACTACCCCTGTACTCATTTTTGGCGGTTACGCCCATGAAATCGATAAAAAATTAAAATTTAACATCTAGACATACCCCAAACTTTATATTAAGCATCCCCATATCAAGAATTTACATAAAAATCACTTTTGAAATTACTACCCCTGTACCCATTTTTGGCGGTTACGCCCATGAAATCGATAAAAAATTAAATTTTAACATCTAGACATACCCCAAACTTTATATTAAGCATCCCCATATCAAGAATTTACATAAAAATCACTTTTGAAATTACTACCCCTGTACCCATTTTTGGTGGTTACGCCCATGAAATCGATAAAAAATTGAAATATAACACCTAGACATACCCCAAACTTCATTTTAGTCGTCCCTGTATCAAGAATTTACATAAAAACAACTTTTGAAATTACTACCCCTGTACCCATTTTTGACGGTTACGCCCATGAAACTGTTAGAAATAGTAAATTTACACTCTAGGGTTACTCCAAACTTTACATTAAACATCCCCGTAGCAAGAATTTACATAAAAACAACTTTTGAAATTACTACCCCAGTACCCATTTTTGGCGGTTACGCCCATGAAACTGTTAAAAATAGTCAATATAACACCTAGACATATCCCAAACTTTATATTAAGCATCCCCATATCAAGAAGTTACATAAAAACAACTTTTGAAATTACTACCCCTGTACCCATTTTTGGCGGTTACGCCCATGAAATCGATAAAAAAATTGAAGTTTAACCTATTGGCATACATCAAACATAATATGTGACACGCCCATGTATCAAATTTGCCTAAAAAATCAACCAAAAATTAGTAGTATAGTATGTCAATTAGGGACCCCAAATGTTCTTCCAGAAGCACCTAAATTCTTATATAAATAGTCTACTCTCACATGGAAGCACATTTTTCCTTATATGAGAGTCTACCGTTTTTCCTTATAGTCTATCCATCCTAATTGACATTGTATACTACTAATTTTTGGTTGATTTTTTAGGCAAATTTGATACATGGGCGTGTCACATATTATGTTTGATGTATGCCAATAGGTTAAACTTCAATTTTTTTATCGATTTCATGGGCGTAACCGCCAAAAATGGGTACAGGGGTAGTAATTTCAAAAGTTGTTTTTATGTAACTTCTTGATATGGGGATGCTTAATATAAAGTTTGGGATATGTCTAGGTGTTATATTGACTATTTTTAACAGTTTCATGGGCGTAACCGCCAAAAATGGGTACAGGGGTAGTAATTTCAAAAGTTGTTTTTATGTAAATTCTTGCTACGGGGATGTTTAATGTAAAGATTGGAGTAACCCTAGAGTGTAAATTTACTATTTCTAACAGTTTCATGGGCGTAACCGTCAAAAATGGGTACAGGGGTAGTAATTTCAAAAGTTGTTTTTATGTAAATTCTTGATACAGGGACGACTAAAATGAAGTTTGGGGTATGTCTAGGTGTTATATTTCAATTTTTTATCGATTTCATGGGCGTAACCGCCAAAAATGGGTACAGGGGTAGTAATTTCAAAAGTGATTTTTATGTAAATTCTTGATATGGGGATGCTTAATATAAAGTTTGGGGTATGTCTAGATGTTAAATTTTAATTTTTTATCGATTTCATGGGCGTAACCGCCAAAAATGGGTACAGGGGTAGTAATTTCAAAAGTGATTTTTATGTAAATTCTTGATATGGGGATGCTTAATATAAGTTTGGGGTATGTCTAGATGTTAAATTTTAATTTTTTATCGATTTCATGGGCGTAACCGCCAAAAATGGGTACAGGGGTAGTAATTTCAAAAGTGATTTTTATGTAAATTCTTGATATGGGGATGCTTAATATAAAGTTTGGGGTATGTCTAGATGTTAAATTTACTATTTTTAACAGTTTCATGGGCGTAACCGCCAAAAATGGGTACCAGGGTAGTAATTTCAAAAGTTGTTTTTATGTAAATTCTTGATACAGGGATGACTAAAATGAAGTTTGGGGTATGTCTAGGTGTTAAATTTCAATTTTTTATCGATTTCATGGGCGTAACCGCCAAAAATTGGTACAGGGGTAGTAATTTCAAAAGTTGTTTTTATGTAAATTCTTGATACGGAGATGCTTAATATAAAGTTTGTGGTATGTCTAGATGTTAAATTGACTATTTTTAACAGTTTCATGGGCGTAACCATCAAAAATGGGTACAGGGATAGTAATTTCAAAAGTGGTTTTTATGTAAATTCTTGATATGGGGATGCTTAATATAAAGTTTGGGGTATGTCTAGAGGTTAAATTTACTATTTTTAACAGTTTCATGGGCGTAACCGCCAAAAATGGGTACAGGGGTAGTAATTTCAAAAGTTGTTTTTATGTAAATTCTTGATACGGAGATGGTTAATATAAAGTTTAGGGTATGTCTAGCTGTTAAATTTACTATTTTTAACAGTTTCATGGGCGTCCCCTCATAAAGGGTCAAGGGGCGTAACAACCCTAAAAGTGAGTTTTAATTAAATTTTTGATACGGGGATGTCTAATATAACATCTGGGGTATGCCACTAGGTTAAATTTACTATTTCTAACAGTTTCATGGGCGTCCCCTCATAAAGGGACAAGGGGCGTAACAATCATAAATGTGGTATTTTAAGCAAAATCTTGTTTTTCTTAGTGGGTTATGGTAGGAGTGTAACCTACGTGTTTGGTAATACTTTCGTTTAGTAGAGTTATAGCAGGGGACATAACTTTCATGCTTCGCAGTACTTTTCTTAGCAGAGTTGTGACAGGGGCGTGAACTTTAAGTTCATTCTTTCAATGTGGTGTTTTAGTGTGCTTGGTTTTTACTAGAGTTCTATGAATATTTTCAATAATGATTTAGACACAGTCGCAACTATCATCAAGGGCAACATTTTTAGTAAATTGTAATTATTTATTAGGGTTTTCTCAGCTGTATTAAAGACTTTGGTTGATAAGTGGACACTTTTTAGGGTTTTGAGTTCAACTTTTTGGTTATGAGACGAAGTTTTGGGGCTTGTTGTTATATTAGTTGTCTTTTGAAGTAACATTTTGGACTTTGAGTATACCTTTTTGACCTTTCATGTCTAACTATTTTGAGTTTGGGTTGTCTTTTTGACAAACTTTTGAGTTTGGGTTGTCTTTTTGACAAACTTTTGGACTTTGAATGTAACTATTTGGTCTTTTGTGTCTAAATATTCTGAGTTTGGGTTGTCTTTTTGACAAAATTTTGGACTTTGCATATAACATTTATGACTTTCGTGTCTAACTATTCTGAGTTTGGGTTGTCTTTTTGACAAACTTTTAGACTTTGTATATAATATTTACGACTTTTGTGTCGAACTAGTATCACTTTGGGACTAAATTTTTATGGTTTTGAGTTCAACTGTTTGGTTATGAGACGAAATTTTGGGGTTAAGTGTTACATTAGTTGTCTTTTGGAGTAACTTTTTGGACTTTGCCTATAAATTGTTGGGTTTTGTGTCTAACTATTCTGAGTTTGGGTTGTCTTTTTGACAAACTTTTAGACTTTGTATATAACATTTACGACTTTCGTGTCTAACTAGTATCACTTTGGGACTAAATTTTTATGGTTTTGAGTTCAACTTTGTGGATATGAGCCGAAATTTTGGGGTTAAGTGTTACATTAGTTGTCTTTGGAGTAACTTTTTGGACTTTGCATATACATTTTTGAGCTTTGCATCTAACTATTTTGAGTTTGGGTTGTCTTTTTAACAAACTTTTGGATTTGAATATAACATTTACGACTTTCGTGTCTAACAATTACGACTTTGGGACTAAATTTGTAGAGTTCGTGTTCAACTTTGTGCATATGAGCCGAAATTTTGGGATTAAGAGTTACATTAGTTGTCTTTTGGCGTAACTTTTTGGACTTTGCCTATAAATTGTTGGGTTTTGTGTCTAACTATTTTGAGTTTGGGTTGTCTTTTTGACAAACTTTTGGACTTTGCATATAACATTTACGACTTTCGTGTCTAACAATTACAACTTTGGGCCTAAATTTTTAGGGTTTTGAGTTCAACTTTTGGTTATGAAACGAAATTTTAGGGTTTGGAACTAAGTTTTCTTACCTGAAATGATCATCTTTACTGTTGTCTGTCATTCGTTGAAGTGATAAAGATATGGAACTCCAAAGTCTAAGAGCTGAAGTAATCACCTTTAATGATGTATGTCGTTCGTTGAAGTGGGAAACATTGGTATTAAAGCCTTCAGCGGTCAAAATGAGGTCATAGAACTCTTCTGGAATTGCCTCAGGGGTCAAAACGAGTTCAAGTAACCCACCACCCCGCATTTTTCCCCCACTGCTGACCCGACAGCCACTACCTACGCTTGGGCTAACGCGCTTTTCTGATTGGTTAATCCACCTGTCAGCCATTTCTTCGCCCCGCCTCCTATGTTAATACTCTTTTCTGATTGGTTAATCCCGATATCAAGCGATGTTGGCATAGTCACTCGCTGATTGGTTAATTTATTCATTTCTTACCAGGTTATATTTAAACTAGACGGCGTTATAAGTTTGGTTGATTCAAGGAAAGTTACTGTTCACACTAGCGGATTTTTGCACAGTAAGTTGGCTTGTTTTCTCTTAACGTATGTTAAGGCTTATCGATAACAGGTTATATTCGGTGTAGATGATTGAGACTATATTTTACGCTGTAAGTTTGAATGTTTTCTCTTAAAGTATGGTAAGACTTAATGATAACACGTTATTCAACTGTATTGATGTAAAGTAGTTAAGATAAGTAATGTTGAATGTAATGTTCCTTCATTTTTCTTATTGGTTGATTAAAGTATGATATACCAGACAACCGCCATACACCCCACATACCACACTAGATGACCTCCATACACCCCTCACGACACAGTAGACGACCTCCATACACCCCTCACGACACACTAAACGCCCTCTATACACCCAATATGACACACTAAACGACCTACATACACCCATCATGACACACTAGACGCCCTCTATACACCCAATATGACACACTAGACGACCCCTATACAACCATCATGACACACTAAACGCCCTCTATACACCCAATATGACACACTAGACGACCTCCATACAACCATCATACCCCACTAGACGACCTCCATTGACCCATCACGACATACTAGCCGACCTCCACGCACCCATCATGGCACACTAGACGACCCCTATACAACCATCATGACACACTAGACGACCCCTATACAACCATCATGACACACTAAACGCCCTCTATACACCCAATATGACACACTAGACGACCTCCGATTGCTTGTTGAGTCAGTCGAATAAAAGTCGTCGTCTGTTAATTTGAACGTCGTCCCCTGTTCTACTACAACTTTCACTACTACAACTTCTACACCGACTACGTCTACAACTACAACTTTCACTACTACAACTTCTACTACCAACTACCTCCACAACCAACTTCCTCTAATACACGCCAACTTCTAACCTACTACTACAACTTCCAACTTACTACCTCACCCCATCAAGCGACAGGTCCATTCTGACAACGTGACCACCTCCCCTTTATCGATTTAACACTATCATGTATAACACTTGTACATAAACTACTTTGTTTCTTATGTATTATACTTGTCTATAATGTACAATAGTTAAACAATACATTATTGTCTACTCCTGGTGTATCTATTGTGAGATATATACGAATAAAACAATAAATAAATAAACTTGTCAGTGTTAATTTCCCCTAAACATCTCACATTAAAACAACCACCCAGTAAAATTCCCCTGATAAGTGGTATTCTAATCTTCAGATGATAAAAAGTCATTAACGTAGCCCTGGCCAGTCTGAAACTCAAACATTCAATCAAAACTTTTCACAGCGAAACACGGTCTTTGAACACGAAACGGCGCAAAGATATTAATTACCCCCAAGCATCTCACATTAAAACATCGGTATCGTGAAATTCCCCTGTTAAATGACTCTCCTGATGAACACTTACCGTCTAACGGGAAGTAAGTACTCACGGGAGGCGGATTCTTTGATCGCGCTTAACGTTAAACGCGGCCCCCTCGCTGCGCGAGGTCGCCTCGCGTCTACCGAGCTCTTTGATCTTGCGGCCCCTTGCTGCGCGTCTTCGCTGCACGTCTTCGCGGCTGCGCGTGTACCGAGCTCTTTGATCTCTCGCTTAACGTTAAACACAGTGTTTGGCGTGTAGCGTGTGTAACGGCCTAAGCTGTTACCTTTAATTCTAAAGGAAGTTTTTAAAAACAATAAATAAACTTGTCACTGTTTTTATTGAATGAGAGTATAAAGAAAGAATAGATTATGAAAGTTACGGAACCATTTAAACTACAAAGAATATAATAGCTTTATGATACCACCACCACCCCTTCACCACCCCTTCACCACCGCCGCGGGAGGTCACCACCACCGCCACGAGAGGTCAACGGGAGGTCACCGGGAGGTCACCACCACCACCACGACCGGAACAAAAATGGGCGGGTAGACTCTCATATAAGGAAAAACAAATCTGCAGGTAGACTATTTATATAAGAAAAAACAACCCGGCTGCAGCGATTTGGCTGCAGATGGAAGCACATTCTGCAGGTAGACTATTTATATAAGAAAAAACAACCCGGCTGCAGCGATTTGGCTGCAGATGGAAGAACATTTGGGTCCCTAATTGACATACTATACTACTTATGCCTGGTAACAAACTAAGCGGTAAGGCAGCTCGGTGCTCGATAAATGTCGTACTGAAGTCGGATGTGTCGGGCTGAATGGTACAGTTTCCCAAGCTTGTATGCATACCACAAACCACTTTCACTTGCTTGTTTTTTAAAGGGCGCTGGACGATGAGGAATAGTTTTTATCGGACGAACAAAGAAAATGAAGAAATGTGGGGGATTGAATAATGCCACAAAATGAAATAAATATCACGCCTCATTTGATAACAGGCGGTTCTATATTCCGAACTTGTTACTGTAGAGACTAAAGAACAGGAAATGGTCCTAGGACGGAAGTTATGTTAGCTCTGGTGACCGGGAGAGTTCAATAAGGCCACCATTAGAATAGCGGCCAGTGATGAGAGAAATTTCGAAGAGGTGGCAGATGTAATGACCACACATGTAGCTGACAACTATAAGTCTCAATTTCGACAGAAGAACTTTGGACACAGGGGAGTGACGTATTTTAATTTGTTGGGAGTCTAGCATATTATCGCCATATAGTTAGATTTATGTGTATATCTGTATATATTTTTGTGTTGTTACAGCTGAAGGCGTTATTGGCCGAAATGTTGTTCAACTTTTGTTATGTTTCTCACGTACGTAAAGCTGTTCTTCTTCTTCTACCTTTCAGCTCCCTGTAGAGCATAGGTCTTTAACAAACACTTTCCAAGTGGTACAGAAAGGAACATCAAAACTACACTGAAGAAGGATGGAAACATCCTAACAGGTAAACATGCAGCAAATCACTTTGCAAACTCCTTTGCAAATGACAATAATATTGAAATTAGCTTAGAGAAACGACAAGAGACCCGTTTAAAACAACAAAATGCAAGACAAGAAGAGACCGCACATGAAGTCATGTAAATACCCATTGCACAAAGAGAGCTAGAGCTGGCAATATCCAAATTAAAAATAAAAAAGTCACCAGGCAGTGATGGAGTTTCCAATGAAATGATTAAAAACTACTGCAGATCTACAACATTTGCTGGATCACAGGTAGAGTGCCACAGGCATGGAGAGAAGCAATTATGATACCATTACTAAAGCCAGGAAACGATGGTTCAACGACATCCAGCTATAGACCAATCAGCCTTAAAAGCTGTTTGTGTAAAACAATGGAACGTATAATCAATCTCAGACTGCAGTGGTACATAGAAAGTGAAAATCTCCTTGTCCCACAACAAGCAGGCTTTAGACAGTGTTACTCTACCGAAGATCAGGCAACCTATCTTTCACAGGAAATTGAGGATGCGTTTCAAGAAAAGAAACTGCTACTAGCAGCATGGATAGACCTAAAGAAAGCATTTGATAAGGTATGGAAGGAAGGGCTTTTGAAGAAACTGAGAAATTATGGAGTAAATGGCAGAATGTACAAATGGGTCAAAGCATACCTGCATAACAGGAGAGCCAGAGTGCAACTGGGGTGTCTTAAGAGTAATAGGTCTTACTGCGCCAGGGCGTTCCACAAGGAGGGGTACTATCTCCAACACTTTTTCTGATCTACATCAATGACCTAGTTACTGGACTACACATGGCATCAAAGTGGCAATGTATGCAGATGACTTGGTAATGTGGTGCACAGAGGAGTATGCAACAGTGGCCTCCAAATTGCTACAAAGAGCTATGAATGCACTGAATTCATGGACAAATAGATGGTGTATCAGCATCAATACAGACAAATGCAGTACTACACTTTTCACTCAATCCCCAAAACAAAAAGCAGGAACCATCTACATAAACAATGAGCCTGTGATAGAAGACATAAAAGCTATGTATCTCGGAGTTACATTTGATAACAAACTATCTTGGAAACTGGGGATAAATAAGGCAACCCAAAAAGCAAGGAGAAAATTGGCTATTCTAAAAAAGACGTGTGGAACTACGTGGGGTGCGAGTGGGAAAATACTCAGTAAAGTTTACCAACAGAGTATACGCCCACATTTCAAATTTGGATCATCTGCATGGTGCTCTACATCAAACACCATACTATAAGAACTGGATAAAGTACAAAACCAGGCACTTAGGGTCATCACAGGAGCAATGAAATCAATACCGATTTTGGAGATGGAGAAATTGTGGAGGATACCAGCACTGAGAGAACGGAGAGACACAACGGTGCTGATACAAGCAGAAAAATTTGTATGCATGCCGAGACATCCAATGAAGGACCGATTCCAAAATCTTGCATTAGGACGACTTAAGAGAAGCAGTTTTATCCACCAAGCCAAGCGTATTAGTAGACAAACACCAGACATGCTAAGAGTTGTTAACCCCCTACTGCCCATACCAGAACATACTGGACTGAGGAATCGTGATTATCAATACAAATACGGACAGAAGTGAAAGGAATAGTTGACAAAGAGGAACAAAATAGTCTACAGCGAAAAACAATAACTCTCAGTTTCCTGGATGAAGAATACCTACAAGACCTATGGATTCGTGTGTACACAGATGGATCAGCACAGAATGCAATAAAGAATGGGGGAGCAAGTGCATATATAGAGTACCCAAATAACACTAGGGGTATGAATAAAATAGCAACAGGGAAATATTGTCACAATTATGATGGCAATAGAAAAACTGCTGAACAGTATTCTTAGCCCGCAGCCTGTAGTTTTTTTGACAGATACAAGATCACTACTCCAGGCACTGCAATCCAGAAAATTACCACATCTGCAGACCTTATTGACTGAACTATGCAAGCATCACAGGGTTGTCCTGCAGTGGATTCCATCTCACTGTGGAATACCAGGAAATGAGAAAGCAGATCAGTTGGCAAAGGAAGGTTCAACAGGCACACAACTAGATATACCGGTTACATACCATCCTATGAAACAGATAATCAAATCAATCAGAGGACCACAAGCTCCAAATCAGGATGCCTTCCATAATATGAATAGATATGAACAAGTTATCATTATACGCCTCAGAACAGGACACAATCGACTCCATAGTCACATGTATACAAAATTCAAGATCGGCACCTCAACTACTTGTACATGTGAACAGGCACCCCAGACTGCTGAACACATACTTCAAGACTGCACTGAATATAGTAGACTGAGAAAAATCCATTGGCCCATAGATACAACACTACAGACAAAACTATATGGGCCACTGCAAGAATTACAAAAGACTGTAAAATGTACACAGAAAACGACATTGCAGATATAGACAATACTTCGGGCGAACGAAAGATAGACTTTCCAAGTCGTTCTGTTTCTTGCCATTCTTTTAAGATCATTCCATGTCTTCCCCATCATCTTCATGTCTGCTTCTGTGTCTCTTCTCCAAGAATTTCTTGGTCTTTCTCTTTGTCTTTTCCCCTGGGGATTCCAAAAAAGGGCCTGCTGTGTAATACTCTCAGTTGGTTTCCTCAGTGTGTGTCCTATTCAGCGCCATCGTCTTCGCTGTATCTCTATATCCATTGGTATTTGCCTGGTACATTTCCATAATTCTATGTTAGTGATTTTGTCCTGCCATTTCCATCCTTTTATTCTGCGTAAACATCCATTAATGAAAGTCTGTATCTTCATGATTGTCTATTTTGTTGTTCTCCATATTTCACAGCCATATAATAGGTCTGACTTAACATGGAGTTGAAAATTTGTATTTTTGTATTTAACCTCATTTCTTTGGACTTCCATATGTTTCCTAGTACGTAAAGCTGTTACTACACCACTTTTTCCTTTTTTTAAAAAAATTGTCATTACTATCATTACGTTTACACCAGCTTCGCATTTCTACTCATCTTGATGCCTTTACGTCTCAACAGTCTCACTTGTTCCATTCAAACTACTCTGTGTGTATAGCTCACCCTTGTCTCGTCTTCTGATCTCCTGTCACCCGGGGCAGCTTGATCTAACAAGCACTGCCCCACGTGACTTACATTGTCACATCCGGTGTACCCTTGTTTTCAGAGTAGTCATTTTATTTCCTTCTCAACAGTGGCTGAAATCACACACTTTACAAGCTTGTTCAACATTTATAATATGTTTTTAACGTCTTACTCATCTTTTCTTTGATTCGCCGTAGAAGTTCTTTAGCGACTACACAGTAAAGTCATCCGAATTTCATCTCATCTCATTGACAAATCCTAACAAAGAAAGGCAGCTGGAGTCCCAATCATAGCAGCCACAGCACATGCCAAAAGACATGGCGTAGCCTCACCGAAAGTGAACGCAACAGAACTGTCCTTCGTCGTACGATATCACCATTCATCGTAAGCAATTGGAATATTGAAAACAAGATCCGGATGAGAAAATACAGCTAAAATTGCAGATATAATAGGTTTTACTTATTTGTTTCATGATGAAACTTGACATTTGCTTTCATTTTTCTCTCATAATTTAATTTTAAAACTTCTGTAATTTTTCAGGCATCTTCTTCTTTCTTTCTTCTTATCTCTTTTCACTGATACCTAAAAGGTGTCGTGCTTTATATCATTTGTCGTTTTTGAGCTGCTCGAACTGTCTGAATTAGTGATTTTCCTCTGTTGTTACATGTCACTGTCACTGCATCTATCCATCTTCTTCTGGGTCTTCCTCTTGGTCTTTTCCCATGCATTCTCGAGAAGAATGCCCTTGATGGTGATTGGTGAGGATTCATTCTGACCAGGTGGCCAAACCATTTAAGTTGTTGTTGTTCTATATATTCTTGGCAGGGTTTTGTTCCTACCATTTTTCTTATGGTTTCATTCGGTATTCTGAATTTGGTATTTCAGGCTTACAGTACGTATATCCGATTAGTGAAGCTTTATAGCAGAACAATATGGTGAATTTAAAAAAAGTTTCGCACTATTTTGTTAGATGAACGGCAAGAAGAAAAATAACGACATTAGACTTGGATATTATTTGTATTTGTGAAGATAAATTTGTTGATAACATTTTTAGGAAAGCGATACATTTTAAGATTAACGCTTTTTTTGAACAACTAGCTTCGCACACAGCACAAAACAGCACAGAAAAGTATTTTTTAAAATTAAAAGTGAGGACGATATTATGCAATCAATTTTTGACAATAGAAACAAGAAAGGGAGTTCTTAAATGTTATCTAGAGCCAGTCTTAACATATTTATGTGAATCATGGACAATAGGATAACAGTCAAGAAAATCACTGGAGTCTGTAGAAATGTGGTTTTACAGAAGAATGTTGAGAATATCATGGACAGCTAAGAAGAGTAATGAAAAAGTTCTGAAAGAGGCCAAAGCAAAAAAGAGAGCTAATTTCCAATATTAGGAAGAAACAATCAGCATTTTTTGGCCATGTTATGAGAAGAGAACAACTGGAATTTATTGTAACAACAGTGAAAATTGAGGGACGAAGAGATAGAGGGAAACAAAGAGAAAAGATACCAGACAGCTTAAGAGAATGGCTTGGCAGAAGCTCAACATCAGAAATTATAAATAACAGTCGAGATCGAAAGTTGTGGAGAGACATAATCACCTACGCCAGCAGGCCCGGTACTTGATGATGATATGTAGCTTCAAGCTTTAATTGGTATATTTAAACGTGTGTGTGTATGTTTTGTCAATTGTTCAAGCAGGTTTATGTAGCCGTAATATCTTTCTGATTTCTTAAAGCCCCCCCCCCCCCCCCCCCCCTACGTAAAGATTATATTTTTTTTGAAATCTACATATGCCTTTTTAAAAATCCCAATCGTCATCTTTACGGTAAAATTAAAAAAAAAAAAAAAAAAGTAAAGAGCCCCAGTCACGTCAAGTGACGTATAGGGAATATGGTGTTAGTGACCATACATTTTACAGACCTTCAGCACATGATTTTTTGGGGTAATGTGGTCGGTATTACGCCCGTGCCGCTTTACTTTCCCAGAAAAAATTCCGGTACCCATTAAAGGCTGGGTGAACCGGAAGCCGTCGGTTTGGATTGAACCCTACCTCTTGTCCATTTAGTCCAGTTCACTAACCACTGAGCTCGCTTTACAGTAGCTTCGTATTATTATCCTTTTACCCTAGGATGTAGCGCCCCTGCTTGAACCACATACATGAAAACCCACCTTCAATAATAAAGAATATACCTTTCTTCACAGTTTTTATATTTTACCTGCTATTTTTGTGGTCTCAGAATAGTGGGTCTAGCATCTACGCCTTTAACAAGACCACACAATGCTTGCAATTTTATTCCCTTTGTCCGGACATGAAGAACAAGCGACGAAAACCTCCATAGATCTACATCCTGAGGGAACTGAGCGCTCCGGAGGGAATCATCAAACCGTTGAACATGTGAAGCCCACCCAGGAAGTCAAGCAACGCCTTTGATTTCCACTGACGTTATCAACGACAATGAAAGGAGTGTGAAAATAAAATGGGAGGTAACCAAAAGATGACAGTTTTCAACGACTAGGCTCAGACTATAATCTGATATATGTGAGGCTGACGTTTAACTGTTAGAGGAGAGCGTTTTGCTACTAGGGCCAATATTGAATGGAGACAAATAATAATAAATGAATATGATTAAAACGTACTCCTAAATTACTTAGGCTGATAATTTCCTTCCATGAAGACATGAATGGCAAAGTCCATTTTGATGGGAGTCCATCAGAGAATTTCAAAGTCAACAAAGGAGTGAAACAGGGATGTGTCCTCGCCCCCACCCTTTTTGATATATTTTTTGCTGCCCTCCTAAATTACACCTTCGAAAACAGCTCAGGAGATATTTACATTCGCACTAGACCAGATGGCTCACTGTTCAACCTAGCACGACTAAGAGCAAAAACCAAAACAAATGTTGCCCTACTTAAAGAATTTTTATTTGCTGACGATGCAGCCCTAGTCGCTCATAGTGAGGCCACCCTACAGTCGCTGATCAACAACCTGGATAAAGCATGCGACCTTTTTTCACTGTCAATTAATGTTCAGAAGACAGTAATACTAAATCAAGGTGACTTCAAACCTATATCTATTACTCTAAAAGACTGCCCACTAGAATCAGTACAGAAATTTACATATCTTGGATCCACAGTTACGCAAACCATCTCTCTTGATGAAGAAATAAACTGTCGAATTGGTAAGGCAGCTACGACCTTCGGCAAACTCACAAAAAGGGCATGGAACAACACGAAACTAACTCAAAAGACTAAACTCTTAATATATCAAACTTGTGTGCTTAGCACACTACTATATGGATCCGAAACCTGGACAACATACTCAAACCAGGAAAAAAGACTAAATGTCTTCCACATGCGATGTCTCCGCAAAATAATGCACATCAAATGGCAGGACAAAATAACCAACTTAACTGTCCTGCAACGTGCTAAGACCCTAACAATCATGTCGATGCTCAGAAGTCGAAGGCTAAGATGGCTGGGGCATGTCCAACGGATGGAAGAAAAACGCATTCCTAGGCAAATACTATATGGCGAGCTAAAACACGGAAAACGACAAATCGGCAGACCTAAACTACGATATAGAGATATCTGCAAATCATCTCTGAAAGACTTCGCCATCTGTGAAAACGACTGGCAACATCTGGCAAGTGATCGCACATCATGGAGAGCACGTATAAGGAACGGTATAACAACATTTGAGACTGTTCTAAGACAGGACTTAGAAGAGAAGAGACTCATGAAAAAGGATGGTAAACCCTGTGGACCAGCGAGCCTGACCTGTTCATTATGTGACCGCGTGTGTTTGTCAAACATTGGTAGAATTAGCCACGAGAGAAGCTGTTCGGCAAAAACAATACCTCAAAAAAATACGCAATAGCCTCCACTAGACCGTCTGACAAGACGAAAAGGGCCATATATAGCGGGAAACTTCCGAGGTGATAATCAGCGAATCAATTCAGAGAACGACGTATGTTTACAGTACTCGGAAAAATGACAACTAATCAACAACAGAAAAAAAAACAAGAACAATATATGGTCCTAAGCAGGATCGAACCCGTACTCCTTGGCACAGCGCCTTGCCACGAAAAGCCAACCGCTAGGGAACACGGCCAACTCGGTTAACTAAAAAAATATATTTAATATATTAAATGTACTGTCGCAACCAGGAGCCGCGATAGCTCAGTGGTTAGTGAACTGGACTACAAAGGACAAGGGGTAGGGTTCGATCCCAACCGACGGCTTCCGGGTTCACCCAACCTTAAATGGGTACCGGATTTTTCTGGGAAAGTAAAGCGACGCGGGCGTAATACCGACCACATTACCCCAAAAATCATGTGCTGAAGGTCTGTAAAATTTATTGTCACTAACACTATATTCCCTATACGCCACTTGGCGTGACGTGAGTACTTTACTTTTTTACTGTCGCAACCAAGTAGACGAAGGTGTCGCATTGATATCTTCTTTTCTTCTACTTTCATTACTATTTTGCCTTTCAGCGTCGAAGGGAGATATAATTTATGGTCTTTTGCTCTTCGGTTCGCCACAACTGCTGTTATGTTTCCAACTGCTTCTAATATTCCGTCAATCCATCTTTTTCGTGGTCGACCCTTGGGTCTAGTGTTCTCTCGCAACGTTTATTGAGGACTCGTTGAATTGTGTTTTGGTCACTCTGCCATGTCACGTGGCCAAATAATTTTATCTCTTGTTTCTTTACATATTCTATGGCGGTGTAATTGCTAGTTTTTTCCTCAGTTCTTCATTTCTGGTCTTGTCTCTCAGGCTGCTCCTGTCATTCGTCTTAAACACTTCAACACAGCAGAGGTTAATTTTCTTGTTGTTCTTGCATCTAGGGTACTGTACTGGCAGTCCCCTCCTCCCACATTGATATGAACAGCTAATGGTTGTCGTAACTGTTTATGTACATGTAAGTTTATTCGCAATTTCAATGTTTCTTTTTCTACTCCTTCTGATTTTTCGTACTCTTCTTTCTCACCTTCTCTTACATCATCTTCGTATTTTCCTGCTCCTGCTCCTCGTTCCCTTTCTCCTTCTCGTTTTTCTTCTCCTTCATTTTACTTTCAGCTCTATCTTCTTCTTCTCGTCCTCTTTCACATTTCCTCATCCTTCTTTTTCATCTTCTACTACTACAACAATCAACATTTTTCGGGCACATCGTGAGAAGAGGAAAGTTGGAATGCTTGGTTACAACTGGCAAAATAAAAGGAAAGAGAGATCGCGGACGACAAAGAGAGAAAATACTGGATAGTTTGGTGTCATGGCATGGAAAACAGTCAACAACAGAACTGATACGATGCACTGTGGATAGAAGATTGTGGATGGACAATATCACCTACGCCAACCGGTATGGCACATAATGATGATGACTACTACTACTTTTACTACTACTACTACTACTACTACTACTACTACTTTTACTACTATTTCTACTACTACTAATATTACTTCTACTACTACTTCTTTTTTTTACTACTACTACTTTTACTACTATAGCTTGTTTCATAACTCGTGCCCAACTTTTAAAATCGATAGCTTTTTAACCGCTTGTTGTAAGTTGTTCAAAATTTGCATGTAAAGTTATAAAGATTAGAACCCAACAGGGAATTAATTTCATTAAAAAAAAACATTTGGTTATTATTGTTGCTTATTTGATTTATATAAATTTATAACGACCCATTGATGTAGTCAAAACTTAATGTTTACAGTATTTTAAGTTAAAAATAGCGAGTAAAAATCCATACACGGTAAAATTGACGTGTTTGCACGCTTTCACTGTGGTTTTTTGACACAATTAGACACTTGTAAAAAACACGAGAAATTGTGTGTTCCATTTCCGTTCATTCAGAATAGAGACGTGGAACGATAACATTTATCATGAGTCTTAAAATGAAATTCTGCAGTTTACAAAACATCGCAATAAAAATGTATGACTATTTTTGCAAAGAGGCTAAACGAGGAAGATTATTTCATTCTTTAGAAAACCCTGAGAATAGGACAAGACACATTTTGGATTTATCTAAACGGTCATTTAATCGCTGGATTCCAGCACGTGACCGTCAATGTTCAAAATATACAAAATCACAAGGAAGAGCAAAAATGTTGGGTAATTTCGACACTGAACCTATTAGAAGTGAAATTCGCAAAATGTTGGGTATAAATGAAACTGTTACAATAAGAAAATTAAAAGTATCGCTGACAAAGAACAACAGTATTGAAATATCAAAGTCTACATTATGGAGGAATGTGAGAGCTGCAGACTTTACTTTCAGAAAGTATTCCAATGGACGAAACATCATCTGTGAGAAGCCACATATAGTAGTCATGAGAAGCAAGTACTTACGTGAAGTAAAAGATGTGCGCAAGCAAGGTTATGATATTGTGTACTTGGATGAAACATGGATCAATGCTCACCACACTAACCAAAGGGAATGGCAGTCATCAGATGGAAAGATTAAGAGATTAATACCTAGCAGCAAAGGACAGCGCTTGATAATTGCTCATGCAGAAGTCGACAACATGGACTAATACAGAATGCAGAGCTCATTTTTCTTTCAAAATCCATAGACAATCGGGATTATCACTCTGAGATGAATGGTCACATATTTAGACATTGGATTGAAAATTCTGTTCTCCCATCACTAGATCGACCATCTTGCCTAATAATGGACAATGCAGCGTACCACAACATTGTTGCACTTGAAGATAAAGTCCCGACGTCATCCAGTACAAAAGATGCTATTAAGATATGGCTCACAAAGGAGCACATACAATTTAATAACATGTACTTAAAACCTGAATTACTATCTCTAGTACAGCAAAAACAAAGGACAAAGATTTTTCAAATAGATAAGATTATCCAAGAGCACGGTCATATAAGTTTGCAGGCTGCCACCTTACCATGCTCATTTAAATCCAATAGAACTAATTTGGGCAAAATTAAAAGGACAAGTGGCAGATGAAAATACAACATTCAAAATATGCGATGTAAAGACTCTTGCTAATCTCGCTTTATTAAATATAGACAAAGAT